>JAQGAV010000397.1:0-34130 GCA_034691345.1 Phasmarhabditis papillosa
TCCATTATTCGTTTTGAATCCGACTATAGCAGTGTTCAAAATTCCCACAACAGTGAATACGCAATCGCGGTGTTGCATAATTTATGTTAAAGCATGGTTCACTGTGAAGTTACAAGGTAAACTACTGACTGAACAAAGCAGTAGTCAACCGTATCCAAGTATAGTCGGATTCAAAAAGAATAATGGGGTGTAGAAATTTATTTACAAGGCAAACGAAATTGCGTACCAGTTTGGGCTTGAACATTATTTTCTTCACTCCATTATTCGTTTTGAATCCGACTATAGCAGTGTTCAAAATTCCCACAACAGTGAATACGCAATCGCGGTGTTGCAATATCAGACGGTGCGGTGTCGAAAAAGTCTATGTCGCAGGCATTCCTTGCCTACTTTTTGCCGATTTAGTTGAAAGTCCCCACTAAGTCCAGAGCTTGCCGGCTATTACAGCACATTTTTGCGAATTTCCCTCTCTTTGCCCTGGGATATGCCGTGCGGATCTCGGCTGGGCGGCTCAATTTTGTTGTAAAATATATAACATTTTTTATCCGTAACGCGTCGGTTTGGGCTCGACGCCGCGGCCCGATGCGGCGGCCCGCCAGTGTAACACTGAAAAGAACTCGGCGGCCGGCGGCCACTTCCTTCATTTTATGGGATCATTATAAAAATATTATTGATTTTTTGAAATCAGCTTTCATCTGTCGGCATCTATACTAGTCCCGATTTGCCGGAAGCCCGCTAGTAGCCCGAAACTTATGGTCTTGGCCGAGAAACCAGGCTGAGGACCAAGCTTTCCCATCATTTGAGTATAGTCGGCAGCCAAGGCTTAACCGCCGACTATAATTGTTTGGTCTTTGAGATTTAACAAAACATTTTTATTCTTAGAGCAAAGCTTTATTCGAAAACAATTTAGTCTAAGTTGTTTTATTCTTAAAAGGTTAAATTGAGCACCACGCGAAGGCCTACTTTTACCACCTTTTGAAAAGTCTAAACCTATTAAATCGCTACGCTGCTGCGTATTTCCCGGAATATTAAACAACATCAGGCGGCGCGTAAAAATATATTTACGCGCCGCCTGCCGTTAGAAGAAAACAATCTCTATCACGCCGGCCCGCTTATTAGTTTATAAGTCTATATATGAATTACATCATAATTAGGAAAATATGGCCGCAGGCGCGAAAATTCGGTTTCAAACAAATTATATTCGTCGGGGGCAAACAAACCCTCGCTTATGCGACTACTACTACTAGCACTAGTATCATTATCGCACCGGAGTAGTAAATAACGCGGTCGCGGTGTTGTTTTTCTGCGGCGGTGGCGGTGCGGTGTCTAAAATTCTAATTTCGAGCGGAAAACTTCTTGCGAGTTTCGTGTTTTTATGCACACGGCGGCCTGCTTTCGCATTCTGCCAGCACGAGCAAATAATATCGAAAACAAGTAATCTCAGAAAGAAAAAAGTAAAAACAAAATCTGAAGAATATATTTCTCATCCTGGATCTACTAGAAAGGAAAACCGGAAAAAATAATTTTTTGGCTGCAACATTCTAAAAGTGATTTCACAATAGCTAGGCCCAATATCGGTTATGGTTTGGTCTGTCCAGGGGCGCGGTAATCCAGGTGCAGCTGTGTTTTCCAACTTTGCCATCGTTACAGGATTCCTTTCCAATATAAAAAAACTTTTTCGAATGCTCACAAACCACCCCTTCGGTTAATTCGCCTAAGCGCCTACTACAACAATTTGAAATTCAACTACAACAATTTGAATTTGTGACACCGCACCCGGCGACAGCAAAAGCGGCGTGTGATAATTCACACCGAGCATTGTGTTGCGTACTTTTCTTTCTTTTAAATCTACCCAACTCTCGTGAAATCTATTAATCTACGGGGCTCATTCATGGGATAATCGGATTAGGCATTCAATTCATAACACTTTCTCTTAAACTTTTCGCACCCGCTACGTAATATTTAACACCGCCGTCTCTTAAAATAAAAGTTTAGCTTTAGGACTAGACTTTGTTTTTCTGCAGGAACCCATAAAGAGTCCGCATTTCCCAGCGAAAACATCAAAATTAGCCAAATCGAGGCTAATTCTGGAGTTTCGTGGCTCGTATAGTAGTCGTTTGTTGGATGCCTAACGTTAGAGTCCGGAAGGTCCTAATCTCGAGGTCGTGGACGCAGGATTGCTGTCAGAAAACGTGCCAAAATAAAGCCTTAGATTGGATAATAACTTTAAAAACAAGCTGAAAACCCATTGTTTTTGGTAGGGAAACAATAAAAAAAACTACATAAAATGTGTGTAAAATGTGGGGGTCGTAAAATTAAGGCGTTAGCAGCTTCGGTAGTTGATTAACACATCAAAAAGCATTGCTATGCATTGGAATTTTATGTGAAACGAAATGTGTGCGGTGTTAAAAAACATGAAAAATTGGGTATAGTCTTGTTCAGAATAAATTCTTATAGAAATCTAGAAATCTTAGTCTACGTCCAGAGGTATCCGGCCCGGCCTGAAATTTTAAAACCCAGGGCGGGCCGGGCCGGCCGGATAACCACCTCTGAACCCGATTAAACCGAGTCAGAACGATTTCAAGATCTATGAAGACATGAAGAGCTGGGAAAAGGCCGGCCCGTTTCTCAAGTTTTCGGGCCCGGCCAGTGAAATTCCCAAATCCATTCAATTCAAGTCCAGTTTGTCATTTAACAAGGTGTTTTAACAATTTCGAGTCTCTTTCTGATTTGGCCCAGCCCAAATTTGAATCAAATATTAAGTCAGTGAACCAAGAATTTGGAATAGATATAATCTGGAGTATTGAATACATATTATTATAATATTATTATTAAGTCAGCGGTTAAACTTTTAAACTGGCCATAGTAGCGGTGTTAAAAAATCATCTGTCTAGAGAAATGAGAGAGCGCAGACTGGCGGCATGTATTTTGCGGGTACTTAATTGTCGAGTATGATTGGCGGCGACCGACGGAGGTATTATCTGAAGAAAAATGAGGTTCTCCCCGAGCAGCGGCGCGGTGTCAAACTAAGCTTGGTCAGACCAAATTCAGGCAAAACCACCGCGTTGGTCAACATGACACCGCACCCTGTGTTTAGGCTAACAACTAAGGAAAAACAGCACTTTAGAGCCTAAAATAACTAGAAAACATGGCGTAAACACGCTAATAGAATAAACTTTGAACTCGGAAAGCAATTTAAAGTATAAAAGTTGCATCTTCCTGGTACAGAAATAGTAGTAAAACGTTGCATCTTGACTTGGCACAGGGAATTCTGGTCCGAAAAAGTGCAACTCGTGGCAAGTTCGACGCCGTTTTCGCGCGGAAGGTGCCAACAAGCGGCCGGCCGGCCCCGGGGGACCCATCACGGTAAGGTCCCTAGAAGTAAAATCCGAGAAAAACAAGGAAACTCCAAGTTGATATGGAATTGAGAAACAGGAAAATATGAATATGACGTGCGGTGAACCAGCGAAAGGAAATCAAAAAGGTATCACAGCGGAAAATAGTAGTCACTTTAATAGAAATGTTACAAAACAAAATAATAATAATATTATTATTAAAAATAATAAAGTAAAAATAGCGGTGGCGCGGTGTTACTAATTAGCATGCATACACAAACTTGTTAAAAACGTCAGAAACAGAAGCTGTAGACCTGCGTTTCTTTTGAAATTTAAAGGACTGCTTCGCTTGTTCGGTTTCGAAACTTTTCAATTGTATAGTTTTTCTAGAACATGATAAAACACTATCTGGTTTTATCTATAAAAATGAATACAAAACCTTCAAGTCTACCAAATGTACAAGTTCTACTGAAAGATAAAGATTCTGGAAGTTTCTGTTTTGCAAAACCTCTAGTTTTCCCAAATGTTACAAAAAGTACTGTTCATTGTTTTTTGTTCAGTTTAGTGTTTGCATCCCCCATTTTGCCCGTTGGCACTGGTTTGGCAGGCCATTAGCCCGTGCAGCTCGCTCATCTTGCTTACTAAGAACAACAGTTGGCGTCGTAACTGCCGGATCAGTCTGCGCCATCGCAATATAGCGCTCTATTGCCAAGGAGGTTCCTACCTGTTCTATTGAGGGTGATAGACTTGATGCCTGTGACCGCGAGCAATCCGGGGTGTCCATGGCATGATCCAGAGACTCAAATTGACCAATACGAGTCATTATGGGACTGTCAGCCGACGGTGGCGCGCCGATGCCCATCATTTCCGGAATCGGGTCCGGGGTCCGGATTGATTCAGGTGAATATGAGCCCCGGGAAGAAGAGCTGGTAGCGGTGTTGTTAATATAGTGTTGTGGTGAGGGGGCCATGTTAGTAATGTACTGTTGTGGTGAAATTGATTTGGTTAGGTACTGAGGTGACACTGGTTTTGGAATAATAGGATCAGCTTCAGCGGTCGGTGGCCGGGGTAGCATCCGACCGGACGGTCGCCGCTCCAGACAGACTGCGAATGGACATCGGAAGTCCGGAGATGATGGTGGAGGAGTGGGTAATATCCGAGGGGAGCTGGATCTTCTGGTTGGGGTCTGAGGTAACTGACGTCTTCGGCACACAGGTTCCAGCAATTGAGGATATGTGGACATACTCCGCTGTTGTGGTATGTGTTGTTGCATAATGGAAACCTGTCAATTATAAAAATGTAGCTGGAACGAAAATCTGGGAATTCAAAGCTTTCAATACTTTTAAGCTATAAAAGTTGGTTTTAGCGTAGTAATTGAACGGATCAGAGCTATTTGGGATCGATAAAAGGGGTACTTAAAGGCAATTTGTTCAATGAAATTGTGCGGATAAACTTTGACGATACGAATCTACTGAAATTTGATGTTTCGCAAGATGTAATTTGCATAAAACTTCAGAAAACTGGTTTCAATTCTTCAGATTCGACTAAAATTCTCGAAAAAACGAGTAAAACTAATGTCATAGAGCTTAAAGCAATGTAACAAAGTATTAAACTTTATAAAAAGTACGTAAATACGTATAATTCTAATAAAAACGCGGTTGGGTGCGTCTACGGCGTTACAATTTCCATAAAAGACTAGCCTAGAAGGCGTGGCTTAGGCGATTCTACACGACTACACGGACCATAGAAGGAGCTGCGGTGTCTGTCGTCTCCACATCAGAAGATCTATAGCTGCTTCTGGCCACGCCCATTTTATTCCCATTTTAGGGCTCGATTCCCCGGCCAGAGCCAGACCGGCTAGAGTCGCTGAGATGTTAGACATACAGAGTGAGAACTCGTCTGTACAAGACAGCCGATACAGTAATACATTTGTTTCGGGACCTAAGTATTTGAATACCGTAAGCCTAGAGTTTCGTTGAGTACCCCGGTTATAGATAAAATACAGTAATTTATATAGGTTACTGTATCTTTCGTACAGTAATCCCGCCGGTGCTGGCTTCTTGCAAGCTTCTAGCCAGTCAACTGTCCGCTGTGCTGCCTGCTTGCCAATGGCGAAGGCCGGCAAATGGCGGGGGAGGATATTGGTGGATGCGATTTTTACACTGCGCCAGGGCGTTTTAGCGCTGCGCGGGGCGCGACGCGTGCCGTGGCGCGGCCTTGATCCAGCCCCCTCCGGTGTGCACCGGGGCCGATATAGAGGCTCCAGTAGCTCATTCCAGCGACCAATCGGAGAGTTGCGCTAGGCACATACATACATTCACAACAACTCACTACAAGTCCCGGGAGCCAGTTAAGATGTCCGGAAATATGTACAGAAGCCCATCCCAGGCTGCTATTTACAAAAGCCCTTCAATGAGCGCCTTCGGTGCTCCCTTCGGATCCATGTCCGTAGCTGACCTCGGATCCCTCACCAGACTCGAGGTACCTTACTAGTTTATTTATTAACGTGTTTACTTTATTTATGGAATTGCGAGTTATTTAAAAGATCTTACGTTATTTTCTTAAGTTTGTTTAGTTTTGAGTTCTTTTATTGGGTTGTAGGACCTCTGCCTAAGTTTTCATAGGATCAGAGCTTACTTATTTTGATGAAAAACTGTTCGGAGATAAGCGTTACTTCCCCCAATAGTAATTTTATACTCTCGAGATTTTGTTTTGATAACTTATTTTGATAAAATGATGTTTTTATATCAGTCTCATGCCTTAGTTTACTTGTGTGAGAGAAAGTAATCTCGGTTACTAAGACTCCATTTCAAGGCTTTTCGCAAAATCGTAGAGTAATAAAAGAAAACAAGAAATTTCCGGTACCAAATAATCAATATCAATCAATAGGCTTTACTAAACTGTATAAAGTAACATTTTCATTATAAGATCTCTTGTATCTCTCGATTACTAGAGCGTGGTCGTACTATTTCACCAATATCTACTTTATATTTGCTTGATACTCTGTGCTAGGCAAACTTGCGAGTAGAGTGCCCGCGAGAATCTTTATTATCAGCAAAAAATGATAGTAAACCCGTTTCTAAGGGATCATAAATTGCTCCAAAAGTTCCAGAAGTAGAGAAATTTATAAAAACGGTAGCCGAAGTACAGTAACCCATTTCGTTTTAGGACAAGATCCGTCTTCTCCAGGAAGATCTCGAGTCTGAGAGAGAACTCAGAAACAGAGTAAGTTCTACTAAGTTTGTTTTATGAAGCTATTTTAGGACACTGTAGCTCTTTATTTACGTAATTGCGTATTTTTAGATCGAACGCGAACGTGCCGATCTCAGCGTACAGCTCATCTCCTTGACCGACCGCCTTGAAGATGCTGAAGGAACCACCGACAGCCAGGTAAATCGAACTTTAACAGTAGACATTGTTAATATTTTTGTTTTTATACCGTAACCTAAGATGATTTTGCCCATTTCCAGATCGAATCCAACCGCAAGAGAGAAGGAGAGCTACTCAAGCTTCGCAAGCTCCTCGAGGAGTCCCAGCTCGAATCTGAGGTAAGTCTGAACTTTAATGAATGCTTTCTAAATTCGCAACTTTCCTCTATATATTGTTTTCAAAACTTGCCTACTTTGTAAAAATTGATAGTTTGTTAGGCCTGAAAACAAAAAATGGTAGAATTCCAACATTTATCATATTTTTCAGGATGCCATGAACATCCTCCGCAAGAAGCACCAGGATGCTTGCCTCGACTACCAAGACCAGATCGAGCAGCTCCAGAAGAAGAACGCCAAGTAGGTTTTTATCCGTTTTTGAAGTTATTACCGTATATCCCAAATTTAACCATAACTAGTTTTCCACTCACGATATTATAAAATTCATCTAAGATCTCTTGAATCAACTGCAAATCAACTGCTTGAATCCGAATAAGTTGTTCATTTTCGAAGCTTGGGCAAATCATACTCCGCGCAATTTTCATATTGACCGGCCCCCCAAACCCATTATTTACTATAAAAATAAGTTTATTTTGCTGTATATCGATTTTCTCGCCATGCGCTAAGATATTTGTTGTATTGCTCCCGGTGGGTCGGTAGAGCTCGTCGACTTATCCGTGGGCTCTTCTTTACACTCTGCTTTTTTGCCAACATTGCGCGGCGCCGAGTCTCGCATTGTGATGTTAGACGGTGGCTAGAGAGTTAGCGCCATGGAGAGGGAGCAGACACAGGCGCGGTTGTAACAATTCGTATGGCAGATATACAGCCAGCCCGCACCTAGGCAAAAGCCTACGATTCCAAATTCAATGTAGAGAGGAAATACTTATGCAATAACATAAACATTAGGTTACGGGGTTACGGTACTATTAACGGGTTACGGTACTATTAGCGGGTTACTGTATCTGATTAGACCGTTTCAAGTAATGAGTAATTTGGTAACTACTTGGTTAGGTATATAATTTGCTATTTTAACACAACCTTTTTTGGGAACGTGCTGCAAGTTAGAAGTTGAATATCGGCCTTTTTGTACTTGAATTCCATTTATAATGATTTGCTCAACTTTTGAAGAACACCCATCAAGCTAATAATAATAATATTTATTCAGAAATAATAATACTAATAGACTTTGTTGAAGCAAACCTTTTCAAAATTCGGTTCTATGATACCCTTTTATAATATAAACAAAATTAGTGCTGGTCCAACCTTTGAGGAAGCTTTTGCAACAGAGCGCAATTTGTTGAAACAACTATAGTCCTGTTTGGGTATCATATTACTGCAGTAAACTACGTAAGGAATGCATATGTTTTGTCTTGTAGCCGCCTTCTGCGCCAAACACCTTTGAACTTTCCGATTAGAGCGTTAGAACTGCTGAAAATAGCAATCGAGCGCGTTTGACAGGTGTTTTAGCGATAGAGCAAAGTTCGATTTGGGAGTACTGTAGCTCCTAAATTTCTTGGAATCCCATACTTTTAGAACAATTTAAATCTTCAGAATATAAAAGTTTTTCAGGATCGACCGCGAGCGTCAGCGTCTCCAGCACGAAGTCATCGAGCTCACCGCCACCATTGACCAAGTCCAGAAGGACAAGGTACAGAATCTTGTCGGGACCCAACTTGGTTTCCCGGTTACTGTAGCTATAATAACAGTCTGAACTTGTCAACCGGAATTTTTGAAGTATTGCTGTGGATTACTTGGCAAATATTGGTCACCTGATAGCGTTTGCTCAATGATCTTGCATGATCATTGGGGTTAGGGCTCGATACTAGTCGGGAATTTCTGACCCAATCACAACTTTTCTGTTTACTTTTCAAATTACTTTCAATCCAAAACAGGGTATTCGAAATGCTCTCTGAATCATTTAAAAACGTAGTAAAACCGGAAAAGTTTGAAATTGGCATCTTAGCACACTTTCTGATCTTTTCATAGAACTATATTATAACTCGGCATTTTTTGTTCTCCTAATTGAAGCTGGCTCTTATCAGCTGCTTTGGAGCATTCAAGTAGGCGCGTAGAGGATATTCAAACCGGATTCGACGCACGTTTAGAACACTCATTTAAGGCATCACATGGCATTTCAGATAGAAAAATAAGGCGTGTAAAGGTTCTCAAAGCTTCTCAGGTTAAAAGATCAAAAGATTTGAAGTTTTGAAGTCCCTCAGAAAGTTCTGGTCACGAAATTTAGACCCCAACTCTTCCAAGAATCCATCCGACGAAACTTTGAAGCCTGCAAAGCTGCGAAATCCAAAACTGTTCCTAACCAACCGGCCCAGAAAATCGTTAAATACCACCTAGAAACCTTTTAATCTTTGGCATCCGCATGTTTCATGTGAATTTTGCTGTGTATCGCGCTACAAATCGGCTAATTATTTTTGCGTTGGCGGTGGTTCCTGAGTAGAGCTGAGCAGTGGCATAAAAACAGAAACAGAGATTGCCAGCCTAGTGCGACTATCTCGCCGAGAAACAGCCGCACCCGCTCCGGTCCCATCTCTAGTTAAGCTGCCGTTTGATGGCAACCGGAACTTTTGAAAGATTAATGATGTATACAAGCCAAGTTTAAAAGCCTACTTTTAAATTGGTTTTTGAATTGGCAACAGGGCGCGAATACTCATTGGGATACTGTAGACGCGCTATACCCAACCAATAGTTCAAAACTCGTATGTAGATTCAAATTCTCAATTTGTCGCCTAATTTTGGGTTCAAACCCCAGACATCCATTTTCCAAAACTCCCGCCGGCGACGTTAAACGTTCACATCTTTATGAATTTTGATGAAATTCGAGCTGAGCGTTGACGCACCAATTCATGCTTCCGACCGTCGTAGTTCACGAGTTTCGAGAGGGTTAGCGGTGTTAAATTTGGCACTGCCGCGGTGTCAAATATTCCCTTTTTGAACTTTGCGTATGTGGATTTCTGATGTCTGAAGTTGCCTAGTTGTGCGTTCTGGTTGGAAAAATCAAAATAACTTGGAGTGAACATTTTGGGGCCGGCGATTTGGCCAAAACAAACCCTAAACAACAAAAACAACGCAGCCGTGAGGCGTCGCTCATCATTCCGGAAATTTAGTGTTTTGAAGCATTCCTGCCCCAATAATCACAGTCCCGCAATAGAAATATAGGGATCTAGGGAACTTGTAGGTTCAAAAATTGGGTCGCCAATTGTCTTCGGACGAAATGGTAGACTATTACCTGTAATTTTAGGTATTTCCAAATATTTTAAGGTTATGGTAGTAATTTCGACATAAACTATTTCAAGAAATACATTTTCCCGCTAAACATCTAGCCACCCCAGAGATAATTACAATATTTTGACGCTGTGTTATTAAAAAGGTGCACACTTGGAAAAATTGACACTTTACGAAAAGTATGCTGGAAAAGGGAAAAAGTAATACGAGGCCGACATTTTCAGCAACTGTATTTATGTTCAAACCAGGGTCATGAGATTTTTTATTATCTGACAAATTTTGATAGTTTGCGAAAGAACCATTTTGCTATGACTTCTATATAGCTTCATATGTTTTTGATAGAATCTTAGACCTTAAACAAACGCAAAGACTAAAATTTTAGAGCTTATAGAGCTTTGTCATCTGAAATCTGAGCCCCAGTTGGTCGTTGCAGCTGTTTTAGTCTCATTGTCAGAACACTGGTCATTTTTGGGCATCGGATTTAAAGAATTGAGGGCGGGTTGAATTTCATACTAAGATCTCTCACTTATGCATGATTTCCTGTAATAGGGGTTTCCCAGGTCCCACGGAGACTGGTCTACTGTATCTATAATTTCCTCTGTGTTATTTTCAACTTTTGAGTTTTGCCATTAAAAATGGGTGGCACTGAGCGCCTGAATGAAAAATGTGCTTGCACCGAGTTCGGGTTGATAACTGGGCTAAAACGGGTCCCCCGGGAAGGACTGGCAAAAGTTTTGCGACTTGGCCGCTACTTGGCCATCACGCGGCGAGTTCTTCTTGTCTGTCTGCGTAATGAATGAGTGCGAGTACTAAATGGTTACGCAAAAAGTTGACAAGTTCAGATTGAAATATTACCGGAAGTTGAGGTTAAGGGAATTCAAAATGAAAAATTAAACTTATTCATTTTTATTAATCTCTTTATTTTAGCACACCGCTGAAAAGGCCGCCGAACGTTTCGAGGCCCAGACGATCGAGCTCGGAAACAAGGTACGGTTTTATGGTTGTATATTGTTTGTAAAGTATTGATATTATTAGTGGTTATAAAATATACATTTATTAATCAAACAATCTTCTGTTTTTCAGGTTGAGGACTTGGGCAAGCACGTTAACGACCTCGCCCAGGCCCGTCAGCGCCTCCAGGCCGAAAACAACGATCTGCTCAAGGTAAGGCACTTAATAATGGACTATTCTGAAAGAAAAATGCAAAATTTGCTAAAATCACTTGGAATTGTATTGTTTTTGTTGAATACGCATAATTTCGCACACCGCGCATACAACATTTGTTTTTTCTACGGCGAGTCACGTATTTGTACGCAAATATACGTAAATTCAAATCGGAACTATAAAAATAGCGCGATAGCCTTAATAGATTGCAAACACAGCGCCCCGATTCTAATTATAAAACCCCCTCCTAGACTAATTTTTCTGCCAGCTAACGCGGTGACGTGAAATGACGTTGGTGGAGGCGAGAAATTTCAAACTTGTCGGTTTGCAAAATCTGCGCCAATCATGTTTTGGTTGGCGCAAAGTTGGCTACTAGCTGTTTCCGGGCCAAGCGGCGTCACCCTATCGAACTTTCATCAGAGACCATTGAAGCGTATGTGTGAATTATCAGCACTTTCTCAGTGAATAATCACAAAAGTCAAATTTTCGCTGCTTATTAGCATGAATTCACCCAGTTTTGACTCATTTGAGCGGAAAATTCATCTAATTTGAATTTCAAAAGGTTCTCTAGGTTTTGAAGCGGAAATTTTTGTATACTTTATGGTCAACAGACCTTTAAAATTGATAAAATCCTTTCAAAGCATAGTAATCTTAGGGATACGAAGATTAGCGCTGAATTCTGTAGCCTACTTCGAAAACCACTACGTAACACGACATTTGCGCTAATCCTTGTCGAGTTGGCGCACTTTACGGGTAAATATCCTACTTTACTAGCCAAAGGGGTTCATTAAATACCACGTTTATTCAACTTTTAGCGGGAAATCATTAAACTTACAAATTACGGGCTCGGTTTCTCGCTGAAAGTCTGTTGTGTCGGGTGTTATTTTTATTTCTAGTCGCTGGAAAGTGTAATTAGACTGGCTATTTTCATATAAAATGAGAAAATACCAATTATACGCGACACTTTTCTCAGACTACTCGGAGTAGACAAGTTCAAAAACTAAAGTTTAATTGCTCAAATACTCCGTTTCGGGACCCAACTTTAAGCGCGAAAAATATGCATTCAAATATTTATAAACCCTGCATTGCCGCAAACAAGCTCCTCCAGCAGCTATATCAATAACATTGACTCATCATTCGTGTTATTTCCCCCAACGCAATAATCACGATTACAGTTTCGCACGTCCGGTGTTTACGAGCGTCCTGCTGGCGCGTAGGTGGTGTTCATTTTAACATTTCGTCATATGTTTTGAGTATCACCGGCCGGCCGGGCTCCGCCCCCGCAAATTCTCAGTTTTGCTTATCTTGGGGGCGGGGCCCATCGGTCTGGCCTTGGGCTCGCAGCACAGACCGGTTCCGGATCCCACCACGAAAGAGATCACGGCGCTCCGGTGCGCAGATTTTGAACATCCGAACAAACAAAGAACGGGCCGCTAGGACGGCACGCTAGAACGAAAAGCCAATTGATTATGTTAAATAGTAGGGGGGTTGCCACAGATGTAATTAAGTGAATAAAGTGAATAAAGATAATACAATGTTAAATATATTAATTCCATTTTTAGGAAGTCCACGACCAGAAGGTCCAGATTGACAACCTCCAGCACGTCAAGTACACCTTGGCCCAGCAGCTCGAGGAGGCCAGACGCCGTCTTGAGGATGCCGAGAGAGTAAGTTGGGGCAGACAATTGGCATTAGGGCACAATATCGGCTACCGTAACCATTAAAATGACTCTCTAATTCGCTCAATTCATGCTATTTTTGCCCACGTTTTCCCGGTAAACAATCCCATCTTCCGTATTAATTATTCATTTAGTATTGCGGAAATTGACAAAATAATTTGTTTTCACCAAGAATTTTGATAAAAATACCTTTTTCGGTATATATACACTAGCTTTTCCAAACACTGGGCTACAACTACATGGAGCCTATTCAAAATCAGAAATCAACACAGTTGAAAAAGCTCAAAAAGCGCTCCGAAATTATTGTACTTTTCCCGGTCGCGGAGCCGCCGATTTTGGCATGCTTTTAGCGTGTTTGACGCAAGATGATTCCTGCCGCGGGGTCAAATTTCAGGCAAGCGGTGCCGGCGTGAATTAAGCCTTTTCGCTAAAGAAGCACATTGACGTAGTAAATTAACACATTTAGCGCTCCAATGCAAACAAACAATAATATATTAGGGCAGCGGGAAATTTGAAATGGGGGTTTAGCAAAGCCAAACTAGGTAAGGGACGGGGTCCTGAAGGACCCAGAAATTTGGATAGTCAGTTTCGACCCGTGATTATGATAAATAATCTCGGATACTTTTATAATATACAACTAAATGAGGTGTTAAATTTTGGAATGAAAGATTCGACCCCAATAGAAAAAAGCTAAGAACATTGCCTACAATAGAATTTACAATATCAGAGCTCTGTATTCAATCCCCTTCTTTCAGGAACGCTCTCAACTCCAGTCCCAGCTCCACCAGGTTCAGCTCGAGCTCGACTCTGTCCGCACCGCTCTTGATGAGGAGTCCATTGCTCGCTCCGATGCCGAGCACAAGCTCAACCTTGCCAACACTGAGATCACTCAGTGGAAGAGCAAGTTCGATGCTGAGGTCGCTCTTCACCACGAGGAAGTAAGTGTTACAATGGCGCAACTGGTTACGAACCTAGTTTATAAGCGCAGCCCATGGGTTCGAACCCGTTGCTAGGTATACCTTTAGCAAATCTTTCCAAATAAAGAATTTACAGCCTTTCGTATCTTAGTAAGAAATGAGCCTGCACAGCGAACTAGTCGAATACAGTAACCCGCTCCCTTTTAGGTCGAGGATCTCCGCAAGAAGATGCTCCAGAAGCAGGCTGAATATGAAGAGCAGATCGAGATCATGCTCCAAAAGATCTCCCAGTTGGAGAAGGCCAAGTCCAGACTCCAGTCCGAGGTTGAGGTCCTCATCGTCGACCTCGAGAAGGCCCAGAACACCATCGCCATCCTCGAGCGCGCCAAGGAACAGCTCGAGAGACAGGTCGGAGAACTCAAGGTACGTGATTTCTATAATTTTTAACATGGCGGTCAATATTAGTAACACCGCGAGGGTAATAAACTACTTTTCTTATACAACTGACGGGATTCAGTCTTTCTCGGTATTTAGATTGAAAAAATCGATACAATTCGTTTTCGAATTCAAAACTAAAGCAACTTTTGCCCAAAAAAAGTTAAAAGAAAGTTTTTGGAATTGTGAAATATGCAAATAATAAATTATGTTAAGTGAATCTCCCGAAATTTAGTTGAATCTGAAATTTTCAGGTCCGCATCGACGAATTGAGCGTCGAATTGGAGGCTGCGCAGCGCGAAATCCGCGGATTGAACGCCGAGTTGCAGAAGATGAAGCACCTCTACGAGAAGGCCGTAGAGCAGAAGGAGGCTCTCGCTCGCGAGAACAAGAAACTTCACGGTTAGTTACGGGACTTCTGGAGCATTTTACGCTTGTAGAATGTGGTAGCGGCTATTTTAAATTTAATCTTAAGAAAACCTTGAAATTGGGTTTGAAAACTGCCGAATCAGTATATATCTCCGGGTTGTACTACATACGGTGATGATCTGCGGCCTAGAAATTTTCCACGTTCACATTGTACTTTTGAATTTTGCTTCGCGAGTTCAAAATTTACTAATCATAAGCGCTTTGGATTAAAAAGTACAGTTAAAAGAAATATCTTGACTAGTCAGAATCAATTACAACTAATGAATTTCAGACGAACTCCACGAAGCCAAGGAGGCTCTTGCCGACGCCAACCGCAAGCTCCACGAACTCGACCTCGAGAATGCCAGACTCGCCGGAGAAATCCGTGAGCTCCAGACCGCCCTCAAGGTAAATTCACCACCACATTTAAAATATTTCAATACATTTACATTAATAAAAATAACTTTATTGCTAATCTGAATATTTTAGGAAGCCGATGCCCAGCGTCGTGATGCCGAGAACCGTGCTCAGCGCGCTCTCGCCGAACTCCAGGCTCTCCGTATCGAAATGGAGCGCAGACTCCAAGAGAAGGTACGGTAGCCTACAGTAACCCGAATTAAAGCACTGTATTTTAGGAAGAAGAGATGGAATCTCTCCGCAAGAACATGCAATTCGAAATCGACAGACTCGTCGCTGCTTTGGCTGATTGCGAAGCCCGCATGAAGGTTGGTTACTGTAGAAAATTCGAATTGGAGCGCGATTGAATAATTGGGCGCCAATTAGGAAAATTCAAAAGAATATTCCTGGGTCTTGTAGGAGTAACTCTACGATGTAATTGTATTTTTTCTACCAAAACGGTCTCTTCAAACTTATTCTTAACTTTTAAAATATCTTTTAAAATAGAACTTATATTACGGAATTATAAACTTACATTGAGAAAGCGTAATATATCCCAAAAATAGTAAACTTTTACTGATTTCCATATTTTAGTCCGAGATCTCCCGTCTGAAGAAGAAGTACCAGGCTGAGATCGCCGAGCTCGAGATGACCGTTGACAACCTCAACCGTGCCAACATCGAAGCCCAGAAGACCATCAAGAAGCAGTCCGAGCAGCTCAAGATTCTCCAAGCCAGCCTTGAAGATACCCAGAGACAGCTCCAGCAAGTCCTTGACCAATATGCTCTTGCTCAGCGCAAGGTAAGAAGAAGTCTCTAGAACTTTCAAATTCTGTTCAAAACTGTTGTGTTAGGGAATTCACAAAGCCATCTCAAAAATACTAACACACTTTTTATTCACAACAATAACTACATATTTAAGCTTAAAATTGTTCCAGGATAGATTGTTTATACACCAAACCAAATACTAATTTGAAAAATTCAACTTTTCAGGTTGCCGCCCTCTCCGCCGAACTCGAAGAGGCCAAGACCGCCCTCGACAACGCCATCCGTGCCCGCAAGCAGGCCGAGATTGACCTCGAGGAGGCCAACGGAAGAATCTCCGACCTATCCGCCATCAACAACAACCTCACCTCCATCAAGAACAAACTCGAGACCGAACTCTCCACCGCCCAGGCCGACCTCGATGAAGTCACCAAGGAACTCCATGCCGCCGACGAGCGCGCCAACCGCGCTCTTTCTGACGCCGCCCGCGCCATTGAACAACTCCACGAGGAACAGGAACACTCCATGAAGATCGATGCTCTTAGAAAGTCCCTTGAGGAACAGGTAGCGTTCAAATTTTCGATATTGTATTTAAAATTAGTACAGTATATTAGACATTAACTGAATGCCCGTAATAACATCAAAATTACCATAGATCGAGCGTTTCAGCGTTCTATTGCACTATTCTTTGAATTTTCCAAAAAGATCTAGTAGATTTTGTTTGATGTTACGGAGTTATAGTCTTAGAAATAATGTAAGCATTAAATTTCTATAGTTTTTTGTTCCAGGTCAAGCAACTCCAAGTCCAGATCCAGGAAGCCGAAGCCGCCGCTCTCCTCGGAGGAAAGAGAGTCATCGCAAAGCTCGAGACCAGAATCCGTGACCTCGAAACCGCTCTCGATGAGGAAACCCGCAGGTTCGTATGGGAAAACATCGAACGAAAGCCAAAACACTTCAATAGAGCCAGCAGCCTATACTTGCGCATTTCGAGTTTTAGTTTAATCTAACAAACAAAAATATTAATTTGACATATCCATTTAGTTTTATATAGCGCAGATAAAATAGTTGGCCATATAGACCTTCAAAATAATTCTAGCAGTCCTTAAAAACATAATTTTGATATATGGTACTAATTCCTGCCTTTTCAGACACAAGGAGACCCAGAACGCTCTCCGCAAGAAGGACCGTCGCATCAAGGAAGTCCAACAGCTCGTTGACGAAGAACACAAGAACTTCGTTATGGCCCAAGACACCGCCGACAGACTCGCCGAGAAGCTCAACATCCAGAAGAGACAATTGTGCGAAGCTGTAAGTTGGAGGGGCGTTGGGAAATATTTGGATCACTCATATTAACAAGCTTAGGGAAGCGCCTAATAGTGGATACCTTTTGAGACACTTAGCTACATTTGAGTAGAACTATATTATTTAAAAAAACTGTTTTATTTCCTGTATCACTCGTATTACAATAATAGTAGATGTCTCCGAGGCAGGGCTTCTGCTATTTATTCCGGAATCTTCTGAGCAGAGATGGCTCCTTTCTAATATTCAGGCTTTGGGTGAACGAAACATGGGATAGAACTATATTAAAAATGCTGTTGTTTTTACACAAAGCTTTGTTAATCTTCTCATTTTTGACCAGTTTAAAGAGTAGCGATTATATAGCAAAGATTAGGCTTTCAAGAACAATATTAGAATTTGAGAACCACTTTTTAATCTCATATTTTCAGGAGGCCGTTACCATGCAGAACCTGCAGCGAGTCAGACGGTACCAACACGAGCTCGAAGATGCTGAGGGCCGCGCCGACACGGCCGAATCCAGCCTTCACCTCATCCGTGCCAAGCACCGTGGATCCGTTGTCACCGGAAAGGCCGGAGCTAGCAAGGTGAGCGGCTTGACGTAAACTTGGTGCGCACGAAATCCTTGTATTACCTTGTTGGCGCAGCTAACGTGGTTACCTTTTGTTTTTCACCGCAATCAACGTGCGAATTGTGCGCAAAGGTTACCGACACACTTGAGATGCATCAACAACACCTGAAGCGGGTCAACATTCAAAAACTTGCACTACCTCAGCAATTGGCACTATTTGTTCATAAAAGATTAGTGTTCTTCGCAATCTAATTAAACTCGAATAACACAACGCCAACAAATCCTTTGCCCGTTTTCAGTGTCCAAGCACCGCAAAAGCGTCAGTAGCTAACTTACAAAACTGAAATGTTTCAGGTTTACGTCATGGAGGACGACTATTAAACACCAACGACGACTACGAGTCTCCGCCCCCTTACGAATTACAGCTCTCCCCATTTTCTATGATAAAGATGTTAATATCAGCAGTGAATTTAGTTTTCTCCCTTTTTTTAAAATGTTTTTGTAAAACACACATTTTTATTCCTTCTCTTTTTAAATGTTCCTTTTTAAATATTTGCTAAAACAAGATCCAACAACGTTTTCCGCCATCAATGTATCTTTCTTTCCGCAATTCTACTACGCCCCCTAACCCCCGTTTTATGCAAAAATTAAGTGCCTAGCTCTCTCCCGATTCTGAGAACAACATCACCATTTTTATATGGGCTTGTATATTGTTGAAATAAGATTTATATATACATAGAGCGCAAGTTTTGTAAACATAACATTATACAGTAGCCGATGATTCCTCGGGTAGTAACGATACCGCTGAGGTGCCCAAAAGTTATATGAGATCCCAAAAACTGGCACCCCAGTAGCAGAGTTCCCTTTGACGGAATCCATAGTAACTTTAAACGATAAAAATCGTAGCTACACCACACGAGACATACACGATCGAACCAGTTTGAGAAGGTTTGGGCCGACACTTTTCGGCGGGTGAGGTCTTAAGGTACGGCGCCCCCTTAAAACACCTCCCCCTTTTGAGGTGCCCGGTAATTTAGGCCCACTTGGGAGCCTAGTCTCTACCGAGGTATCCCCAAACCCTTCTGATTTCTCTTAACCACCTTATACTACTATTTTCATTGTTTTAAGTATGAAGTAATCGAGAAATACCAACTTTCCCATCCGACGACAAGAAACATCTAAGCGTTGTCTCATCACAGTTATGTGTGCGTGTTCAGTTTCGATAAAACATAATCTAAAGAAATGCCTTCTGTTTTCCAAACTGGTTGCCAGTGAGATGGAAGGATTTCGCGTTTCTGAAACTAAGTTCAAATACCAAAATAGTTATAATCATTAGGAGTTTTTCATCGTGCCCTGTGGTCGTAGCATAGAAACGCCCAAGGGTGTTCACGGACCGGCCTTTTGTAATTTTTGAGCGGCCAGCCTACGGCGTTGGTGCCCGGGCCGTTTTTAGCATGACCAGGCAACAATTCTCATTTGCTTGGGCAGCCAAAAACGCACCCTCCCGGGAGTTTTTATACTACAGCCACTGGGAGCAACCGCCAAAACTCAAATTTCCCCAACTAAACTTCAAAAGTCGACATATGGTTTGATGCAACTTGCTAGTTCCTGAAGCCAATGATCTGTTTACACGGGGTAACGAAATATCCCAGTTCCTCGTTTAAAAATATGGTTTATGCCCGTCATTCTGATTAACAAAACTGAACTGTTCCAAACCTAGCCACTTGTTCTGAACCTCGAAACCGAAAATATCCCAATAAACCTTTTTCTATACGAAATCAGCTGATCTTTACGTGATTGCCTTTTCTTCTTGGAATTTGCGTGTCTGCGTCTCACCTCCGGCTGTAACACTATCACATGTCTCTCGCCTACTTTAGATAAGCAACAAATGATAGATCTGAGTGTAATAATGGATATCAATTACACAATTCAAATGGAATAGTTAGCATGAGAAAATGCATGAAAGCACCGTGATTAAGAAAAACTGCTCAAAGTCTAGGCTTTAAAGCTTGACCATAAATTTTCATCATCGTTTCAGCTGACTTCTAGTTAGTTTTAAGGTCTTCATCGTTGACAAAAATTAAGAATCTTAGTGACCTTCTGCTTGGAGCAAACTGCAACAGATTTAATAGAAAAAAACTGATATATGGGCGTCAGGCTAATTCGAACACTCAAAAAGGACTTATGTTTTATAAACATGCAGACAACGCATATCATAGTTTGTTATAGTTCATCTCTAGGCATAGCCGCTGTAGCACTAGCGGGCGAGTGTTATGAAAAATGAATGTAAAATCGGTCGACGTGGTGCGCTTTCTCAGAAAGTACAATCATGTTTTACATTCATCGTGATACCGCGCTGGATACCTAGGTCTTGAGATAGTCTTTCGATATGATAAAAAGTTAAACAGGAGATACTGACTTCTGAAATGATTCCACAACAGCTTCAGCGGTGTAGAACAAACTTACATAGGTATGTTCAACAGAAAAGTATCATCCAATTCATTCCAAGGCAATTTATATTTTTACACCGAAGAACACTCATAATGGTAAGCCTTCACTTCAACGGTACATTCATCTTCTTCTAACATCGCGTCTCTGTAGTGCTGCGCTGAACTCATAACTCAGTCTTCAACCACGAGACACAGAACCAACTTTCCCTGTTCCTAAATATTCAACAGAAGTCTTCGATAACGTATCATCAAAGAATACGGTATCATAAAAGTAAATGATCACCCAACGCATATAAAATCTCAAATGATATTGCGATTATTGGAATAAATTATTGTATTGTATTGTATTGTATTGTATTGTATCATATAAGGTGTTCAAATGCTGTAGAAAAGTTTGACACCGAAGGAACACTCCAAATGCATTGCATGCATTCGCAATTTTTTTTTCCAATTTTGCCACAGAACGAGCGATTTTCCCAACCTTACACAACACCGCACACTGCAGTATTTTTATTGTCATGGACTATATCTAACTCTATAAGTTGTTATTCCATGGCTAAGCTTTACAAACTTGCCGAAACAGGTCTTCCAATAGCGAACAATGTTCTCCGCGATCGATTGCGCGCCCGCATAGTCTGGATATGAAATAAGGTCAGAGGCCCCCCTAGGGGAGACTATAAAGAACTATTTGATATGGATCAACGGCTTGTTATTATTGATTTTATGTTTACTGTACTAGAATATTTTAATTACTTTACAACTATAAATGTTTTAAGTTAAACTTATGTTATAATATAATAATAATATTTATTGCCAGAATCGCAGATCATTTGTTGTGTATTCCATTTGCGCTGGGTAATCATATTTCTGAATAGTCTGGGCTCGTCTCTTGCTATTCTTTGCCAGGTAACAACCAATTCTTCCAATTGAAATGGCTGCTGCAATGACCACAACAATGACAAATTATGCTGCACAATTTATTCGACCATTTCAACTTTGTTATTAAATGATTTTCTTATAGTTAAGTTTTATACAAGTTAACTTATTGATAATATACGTTTTAATTCTTTAATTTGCTGCAGAAAAGTTTTTACCAATTTTATTATTAATTGTTCTCTGATTCAACTTCGTGATTTAATGTACTTCTTCCCACGAGTAGTGTAATAAAAGTTGAATTCCAAATACTTTGCTGGATTTAGGAATAACTTCCTGGTACTTTTGTCTTATTTAATAAGTTATGTAGTTTCTTTCAATACCCAAACTTCATCCTTTCGGCTTTACTCGATGTGCGGTATTACAAAATTGACCTTCTAAAAAATGAAAACTGTGCAATTTTTTTTTTTTTTTTTTTTCTTTTTCAAGGCCTTTTCAAGGCAAAATTTTGGAAAACCGCGCTTTGTCTTCAATTTTGTAATCTCTCCTAGTAAGTCTCGGAATTCTTGTGAATGTATCATTTTCTCTAAATTATAGTCTGTATCCAGAGCCAGGTTTTCAGCTCAGTATCCAGAGAAGGAGCGGTGTTAAATAATAGTGAATGTAATTTCGAAGAAAAGGCTCCCAACCAGCCGAATTTTCATTCATTTTATATGACACCGCTTCTCAATATGACACTGCGCTGGAAATATAGATCTTGCAACGTACTATACATACAATGAACGGGCTTTTTTCATGTTTTAAGTCCTGAAAAGTATTTTATAATTTCATTCCTATATTAGTTGCGACCAGCTGACTGCATGATGTCATGCGCAGTAGTTTGTAAACACCGTGCAAACGAACGAAACAATGTAATATAGTCCAATAAAAAAGCCGTGTACACGAATTTATACGCCCATTACGCAAAAGAAGTGTTTATCTATCACTCTTATCCCAATTATAGTAGATTTCTCCGAGGCAGGACTTCGGCCATTCATTCCGGAGTCTTCTGAGCAAAGACGGCTCCTTTCTAACATTCAGTCTTCAGGGACACGAAACATTACGTAACACTTTTCTCTTCTCTGGATTGGTTTTCTAAATAACGAACCAGTTCATATTTCAAACCTTAGAATTCTAAATTTCGTGTTTTGCGCCGCAATTGTAATGCATTCGACCACAAATATAGGGCTTGTAATCTAGGGGACAAGCCCGATTTTTTACCCTAAATTTGAACCCGCCGGTGCCGCACCGGGGCCGGAAAATTGCCATTTCCCATCACTGCAAAATAAGTTGTTATTCTCAGACAGATTGTTGGTTCGTTAATGCCGTGACGTCACTTTGGCTACCAGCAGACAGCTAGCCCAGCACCCGCTCGCTGGTTTCGACGCGCGGCGGTTTTGCCCAGCGGCCGTCCTCATTCAACAGCCCAACTAGCGTCAAACTAGCCTGGCTAGCAAAGATTTTTGTTATTTTTGTTATTATTAATGTTTATTACAGTATATTAGAGTGTATTTATGTTTGTAAAGTTTGTAAAACAGTTTTATTTGTTATAAGAGAATGGAGAAAAGAGTTATGGTTAACAGAGTTAAGTTCAAGTACGAAAAGGAGGACATAAAGTCGTGGATTGCCGATGAAATGAACTTTGTGCATATTGTGAGTTTTTATGTTGTTATATAGTCTGTAACAAGAAAAAGGCTGCAAGGTGCGGTGTTATATATTCTTACAGAAATTTCACGGTATGATTAGAAGCGCAATTTATTGCTTGTTACTATAAAAATATCACGGCGTCTTTTTGAGATGATTTGATTTCATAAAACCGAAATACGTAATCGCGAAAGCCCTCGTTTAACACCACACCTTGCAGCCTTTTTCTTGTTACAGACTATATGTTAAAAAGTTCAAATCTAAGAAATCTAAGAAAGATTTTCGCAAGTTGTTGCTGAGTATCATTTACTATACCTATGGCGTAGGGTTGAAGTTATGCTGTCCAGGGCGGGGAATTTCACGGCCCGGGCCGACTTTTTGGGAAATCGGCCAGCCCCAAAATTTGAGAAACAGTCCGGCCTTTTCCCATCCCGGTTATTGTTAATTCGAAGACCTAAATCGCATGCGCCGTACAAACTGAGCGCCATTATAGAATTTTAAAACGATTCACTTGTCTTGCATTCGTCTAGATATATAGCATTTAGCAAAAATTGGATTCCAGCGCATCATTGTGGGGGGGGGGGGGAGCGGTTTTAAGTGAAAAAAAATGAATGAAAGTGGAATATTGGGACGCTTTATTGAATAGTACATTCATTTGTATTTAACACCGTTCTCCCATGGACAGGGCTCCGCAAACCAGCGGCCGGCCGCGTCTCTGGGCCGAAACGGGCCGCAAGCCTCGTGTTCAAACCAGACTCGCCAAGGTAAAAAAAGTTGTAACAGTAATAAATGTTATACTTTATATACAATGTTGATTTTATGTTAATCTATATGTTATGTTGAATGTTTTTTATCAAAATACTAAATTAACATCAAATAATTGAAACAATGACTAAAAAACGTACTATTTTTTGAACTTTTTTATGATCCTAAAGTACATTGTGGCCGACTTCGGCCGGCCGCGGCCCAGTTTGGAAAAACCCTCGGCCGGAGGGGCCGGCTGGTGCGGAGGCCTGCCCATGGATAATGCGCCGGAAACCGAGCGCTTGATACAAACTACAACACAGCCTGTACAACTGCTGGATTAGGGTGGGCCGACGGTACGATACGGTAACCGGTATACCGTTTTACCGGTAAACTTTTAAACCCAGTTTACCGTGTATTCTTGAACAACCGGTTTCATCAAAAATTACGTAAATCCACGTTTGTTGCAAAATTTAACACGGAATTCTTCAGACCGACGCACCTCCATCACAAGTTTTCTTTACTTTTGTGAATGTGGTTTCTGAGGATTTGAAGGCCGCCTTTCCCGAACATCCCAGAGCTAAACTGCAATGTTTCTCGCAAGAGGAACGCAGTGGATTCGTACAGTGCAATTTATGCTTCGACTTGTATGTATCATTTGGATCTCATTTAAAGTAAGTTTATTTAACTTAAGTAATACTATAGTCTGATTCAAGAGGAATAACGCCGTGTTACCTGCGTATTTTATGGCAACTTTGCGTATATTTTTGTTTTTCGAAATCAATCAGAGTCGTTTTCGGCGAGATTCTTTTTTAACACTCCATTAATACTTCCGAATCAGATTATAATGTTGTAGTAAATGTTCATTGCTTAAATAACCAGTCAGATGTTCATGTAGAACGGTTAGTGTAAAGTTCGACCCCCGTGGCTGTAGTATAAAAACGACCGAGTGGATGCCCGTACAGTTTTTAGCCTGCTCGGGCACCCACCCGGTCGTTTCTATACTATGACCACAGTAGCTGCAAGACTTAAGAATGCAACATATTTCTATACCATGGACAATGGTTTGTTATCCCTCGAACTCTATTCAAAAAAATTGTATCTAGTAGATTGCAAATGATATAAGGTAAATTTTCATATAAAACTATTTTCAAGAAAACATATCGAAAGCAAGCACCAATCATCTGCAGAACAAGTGCCTTTAATGCAGGCTATCAAGAAGATTGCATCTTACTCGGCAGGTATAGTTCTATTCAAGAATAGTAATGGAGTGTTAAAAAAGAATCTCGTTGAAAATGGCTCTGAAAGTATTCGAAAACCGAAAATATACGCAAAATTTCATTAAACTACGCAAGTAACACTCCATTATTCATCTTGAATCAGACTTTAAGTGATATCTGTATCTTTTCTACAAACATATAACTAACAGTTCCCGAATATAGTATCTAGCAAGAGCTGGACTTCAAGCCCAGTATCCTGGGGAGCCGCGGTGATAAGAACTTAAAGGAAGATAGGTTTAAGCCTTTTCTTCAAATGAACCTCCAATTTTTGACACCGCTGTTTCCCGATTTCAGTGTACTGGAAAACTGGCTCAAAAAGAAAACACCTTTCTCTTATATGGCAAATCTTCTGACAACTGGGCCCTCGCTCTCGGTAATTCAACCGAGAACGCCCATCCGGTCACTTGAAGTAGCGGACTTGTTACAGTTTCGAATATCGAAAAGCAGAATTTCTTTATATATATCACAAACCCCGGAGGAAAACTATTTCCGTAAAAAAATCTTGAAGGCAAGCCCAAAAGCTTATTGTATTAACTTCAGAACCAAGTCCGTCCAAGTCTGCCGATATCAGATATCGTTCAATTCCTGAAAAGATGCTGACTTTCATTGGAATAGTGCAAGAAGTTCCCCAATTGTGGTCACACCTACACCCGGAACATAACAAAAAAGAGGTCACAGCCAAGAATTGGGAGCAAATAGTCGTCTTGTGTGAGCAACAAGGCATTCGTACCGATTGTAAGTTATCAATTTCAACTATAGTCTGTAACAAGAAGTAGAATTCTAGCGCAGTGTCCTGTAGAGAGGCGGTGTTAAACAAGAACCAAGCATCTTCCATTTATTTTCATCCAAGGTATTTCTTGTCATAGTCAGATTCAAAAGTAATGAGGTTGTGTTACTAAGCATGAGTGTTGCAATATTTTATCTGAGTAAGGCAGATCGAGCAAGTTGGCAATCTGCTGATATCGCGCGCGTAAAATGCAAGCAGGCGCAGTGTTAAAAATATCGAAATGCCCAACATACACGGCCTCATTAATTTTGAATCTTACTATACATACCATATTTTTGAGAAGCCAGCGATTTTTAAAGGTTTACAATTCAGGTATAGTCAGCGCCAAGAGTACTAATGGAGTGTCCCATGCGTATTTACATCATTTTTAACACCGCACTTGCAGGCAAATTGCACGCGCGTACTTGCAGAGTACAATATTGAATGGAGAGTAGTCGCCAGATGCTGGCGCGGTGCGAGCAAAAAGGGCTCAAACGAGCGTTGAATTCTTTACACTCCATCATTACTCTTGGCTCTGACTATATGTACTATTTTAATTTGCAGCTAACGATGCTCGCAAGAACTGGAAGAGCCTCCGGGATTCGTATCGGCGAAATCTGAAGCTAATCTGTGAGGAGGGCAAAAGTGAAGATGATATCAAATGGAAGTTCTTTCCATATATGAAGTTTCTGTTTGATCACAAGGATTTGACTAAGGAAGAGTAAGTCTTATTTGAAAATAATTTTAGGTATACCAGAACTTATTATTGGAATTTGCCCAAAGTAATTTAGATTGTATTGTCTATAACAAACAAATAACCTCAGAGCGCGGTGGTATACATATGCATCCGAAATTGCGTATCTGTCTTTTTCTGAACAGGATACAAAATAAAACTAATACAATAAAATTTTGCTGACATCAAACAAAAAATTGCGCATCGAACGATATGATGGAAGTTTAGTTTTGCCACAGAACGAGCCGTTTTGGAAACCTTAGACAACACCTCGCATTGTAGTCTTCTTTTTGTTCTGGACTATAAGTATTATTGGACTGAAATGGTTTATAGTCCATAACTACAACAAAAAACTGCAGTGCGCGGTGTTGTTTACACGGATTGTAAAATCGACCGTTCCCTGCCAACATTAAACTTCCATTATATGGTTCTGCGCAATGTTTTGTTTGTTTTCAGAAAAATATTATTGCATTAGTTTTATTTTGTATCATGTCCAGAAAAAGACAAATACGCAATTGCGGAAGACTGTGTATACCACCGCGCTCTGAGGTATTTTGTTTGTTATAGACTATACCTATGTCGGCTGTATAAGCTGTATACAGCTGAAGATGCGGTAACGTTCAAGAAAAAACAAAATCCATAACTGCCAGCAAACTACTAACACTTACAAGATATCCAAATATTCCTGTTATTCAGTTTTGTTTATAGACCCCAACTCGACGTGGACGCTGATTCCCCTAGTACCAGTCGATCTGGTTCTGTTCCTGCCGTCAAAAGACTATGGCCTGCTTTCCTGCAATCCCAAGACTCTCCCGCAACGACTTATCCGGAACCGGAGTCGCCTCCTTACAAACAACCAAAGCTGGAAGATCTTCTGGAGCAAACCTACGCGGCGGCTGGAATTTCGATGAATCAAAGCTCGGAAGAGGACGCCGTTACTGACAAAGGCCAGGAAAACGCAGAAGAGGACAAGGATAAGGAAGCAAGACCCGATAGTTTCGATGCGTTTGGTAGGTTGTATAAGGATAAAATAATTTTATTTTAAAACTAACTATAGAGTTTCATATAACCAGCTGTTTTAAACTTAAGGTGCTGGAATTTTAGTTTTTGAAATACTGATGTAGTCAGCGCCGAGAGTAATAATGGAGTGTCACTTGCGTAGTTATAGGATTTTTAACACCGCACCTGCAGGCAAATTGGCTGCGCGGTGCTCGCAAAAGGGGCTCAGACGAGAGTTGAATTCTTTACACTCCATCATTATTCTTGGCGCTGACTATAAAAACCTATTGCAAAACTAAAATTCATTTTTTGACTGCTAGCATATTTCAGCAAGGAACACGGTGAGTAGTTGCTTGAGTAAAAAGGTAATTAGTAATTGGTCACATGAACAAATACTAAAAAAGTTAGATAATTCAAATTTTAATTTTGGCGGGTTTTCAGGACAATGGGTAGCGGCGGCATTAAGAGAAATGTCAAGAAAGTGTTCGAAAAAGAAAATGACAGAAATGACTGCAATGTTGTTGGACACCGATGATTAATTGTTAAATTGTTATATTGTTATTATCTGTTATTAAATAAAAAGTTGTTTCATGTAAGTATTGAGATATTTTTGGACTCGGTTTAGTTAAGTAGTACTACTATTCAGGGGTGGCAAGGGCCGGCCCCCCCCCCCCTCTTTTAGCAAAAGAGGGCCCGGGACGGCAAGCACTTTCGCCACCCGTGCTACTAGTAAGGCTAGTAGTGTTGAACTGCTGACTTGGTATGTTACTCGGGCATCTGGCTACTAGAGATGGGCATTTTGGTCTGGATGCAAGACCTGCTCAGCCCTGGCATATACAAGCTGAGCCCAGCCCAGCCTGTACTCCAGTCTTTGATTAAACAACCTAGTCCAGTGCTGCCTAGTTTAGCCGAACGTAGCGCAGACTCAGCTCAGCCTAAGCCCAGCACAGCTGACTTAAGCGTTTACTTTGCCCAGCCCAGCGGCCCATCTCTCTTAGCTACTATTTAGTGCTCCGTAAACGTAATTTTTTAATTAACTAATTTTTTCGAAACATATTAAATTTTTCTATCAATACCATTGTCGTATTAGAGGTTTGGTGCAGTGAAACGGGTCTAACTACTGTTTGAGCCAAGTCTGAGAAGGGGCCGGCACTGTTGGCCTTCATGACTTATGAATGGGCCCTTTTTTAAACGAGCCGGCTCCGGCCTTGTCCTAAATTTTCCGCCCTGATTTCAGACTGTGAAAGATTTCCTTTGTAAGGTTTTGTTCATCGTTATTTCTATAATCTCAATTCTTATATCTTCTTGTATATCATTTCTTTACTCAAAATATACTTTATATTTCAGGCTTAATATTTCTCACGGTTTGCTATTCACCTCATAGTCAAATTCAGAGAATGGAATCCAATAACAATAATAATAACAATAATACATTTAAAATAGAGGAGGTTTGACTTCAAATATAAAATACGTTTTTGCAAAGTGATTGGGTGTTATTTATAAACAAATAAAGGCTGAAAATTCTTTTAAGCTTTCTAAACACTACTGTATGCCCAGTAGAGGTCTTTAGATGAAGGACTCCCAGGAAGGTATAACTGGCGAAAGCAGAATTCTATATATTTTTTAAAAGTTTGTTTATTCATTTTACGAAACACGAGATCATATAAATTTGGAGCGAAGAAGTGAGAAGAGAGAAGCATAGGCGTAGGCGACGAATCAGTACAAATTTGCAAGAATTCTTTCTTCGGGGGGATTCGAACTATCGACCTTTATCCTATAAGGCGAAGCTTCTAGCCACTGGGCCACCATATTCAATAGAAGATTTTGCAATCGCCGTCAAAATATAGTCCATAACCAAAAGAAGACCTCAGTGCGCGGTGTTGTCTAACTATAAGATTTCAAAAATCGCTGTTGAACAAATACGGTTACAATTACGGAAAAAAGGACAAATACGCAATTGCGGAAGCCTATTTATACCACCGCGCTCTGAGGTCTTTTGTTTGTTATAGACTATAGCTCTGTTTTTGACGGTACAGTTTTTCAATCATACTTTCAGGTTCGAGTTTCTCGATGTAAACCCTTTTATCCCACGGCATGTTGTGAATTATTCCATGCATCGACTGCTTCTTATTTAGTGGCAGCAATACAGGTGCGATACTTTAAAGTTTAAAAATGTTTTTAGGCGAAACTGGTCAAAAAGTAATCCGTATGCCAGGGCGTATGCCAGGCTGGTGGCTGATAATGTAGGTAGCGACCGCCGGCCACGCCCCCTCTGCAATGAGCGCGCACTATCAAAAATGCGACATTAAGTAGGGTTCTTGCGGGGAACGTTATTCGGCAAGCTTTGGCATCCCGCTAGTTTGGGCCGAAAAGGCCCTCTTAACATTGTGGCACCCCTTCCACCAATTCTCAAGCCTCCTGAGTCGGGGCGAGCTTTTTTGTAAATGATCTGGACAGCAATTTGAAAACGTACATTTTTCGTGCCTGTTGTCTAGTATAGAAACGCCCGTTAGGTGCCCATTCTGTTTTTAGCTGCCCGGGAACCCACCCGGGCGTTTATATGCTACGGTCACTGGCAAACGACGACCAGTTCCAATCGAATATTTTCAGTTGTTTTTCTCAGTTCTTCTAGTCATTCTCTACCTACAACTTGAGATCCAAGGCTTCCTAATTTGGCCTCATTTCTTCCGACCGGTTATATTCACAGCAGCGCTGATGTATTCGGGAGGAACCGTAGCAGCAGTGAGTCGCAAATTACCAACACTTGCTAGCGAATCTTCAAACGTTAGGAAGCAAAAGTTTAGACATTTATTGTTTTATTCAATACACTATAGGAGTTAGGAATTTCTCGGACGGGGGCAGAGCTGGTTACCGGCTCGGTCTGAAATTTTGAAACACAGGCCGGACCGACCGGATAACCACCTCTTTTTCCCAAAAAACTCATTTCCCTAGATCAAACTACGAGCTATGGAATGGTACCAAAATGAATATAAGTTGACTGTCAAATAAATCCAGGAATCGTGCACCCAGTTTGCGCTATCCGGTTTTGCTCTGCATCGTTGCGTTAGGGCGTAGGGAGCCGTGCGAGAAAAGTGTAGCGACATGGGCAGTTAAATGTTTTTAACGCGGCCGCTTCACCTTTGAATTTGACTATAAATTGTCTTTTTTATAGATCTACGGCGTTGCTCGATTACAAAAGTACCCCATCCAGCTCCATACGACCCTTATGAGTTCGGTAATGATAGTAACTGATGTGGTAGCTGTCGCTATTGTTCTTATGCTGGCTATTGGTAGGTTAGCCAAATTCCCGTGTCGGGACCGACTTTTAGGGAAATCGGGCCGGGACTGCCTGTACTTTGTAGTTGAACTAACATCTTCGTCTTTTTAAACATAATGTATTAAAGTTAATAAAATTGACATTATAAGTATTAAAACTTCCTAAAATCCTGGACCAAGGCCCTGGGTTCTAGAAAAAAGGTAGTAGATTCCATCTAAGCCTAGTATTCAAGAAAACTATGTATTGAATAATTTATGGCATTCTTTCTTGGGGGCGCAAAGTACTGGGGCGCTAAATTCGCATTGCTAAATATATACTAAATAACATAAATATTTTATTTAGGCAACCGCAACGATTTCACCTACAACCTGCCCCATTCATTCGTGAGCGAGAAGAAGTTCTACAGTATCCTTGGTCCTTTCTGGATGTACTTAGGAGCTATTAGTCTGCATATAACTGTAGCTGCTAATATGTGCATTATGCAAGTATTCACTTCGTCTATTCAATATATCGAGGTATGTAATGATTTAGGCATCTATAATCATAAACTGAAATCACGCTCTTTTATTAAATTTCCAAAGTGTCTATCTCGAGACCTAGGTTTCCAGCGCGGTATCACATCTAAAGTATTTAAGGCATCTAAAGTAATCGTAAACTTTTATAAATCTCGCTTATTGAATTTCTTTGAGAAAAAACTTTTTTTTTCAGCCCATATCTTGGGGAGCAGCGATGTTAAATAAAATTAATGGAAAGTTGGTGGATTTGGAGGCTTTCTTCCAAATTACATTTCTGAAAACATAGTTCTTACCGCATACTATAGTTCAGAGCTGTTAATCTGGCCTGTCTTTTGCTGGCCTGTGAAACCTGGAAAATATGAGGCCAAGCCAGCAAAAGCCAGGCCAGATTAACAGCTCTGCTATAGTTCATCTCAAGACTTAGGTTTCCAGCGCGGTTTCACGAGCGTGGAGATGTGTTATAAAAAATGAGTGTAATTTTGGAGAAAACGCACCACGTCGACTGATTTTATAATCATTTTTAATAAAAATGCGCTCCGTTCGTGAAACCGCGCTGGAAACCTAGGTCTTAGACTATATATTTAGATTTTATTTCAGTTTGTTATTCCTTTCTAATATACTTTCAGTCTCTCGAAACGAAAGATGTGGAAGATGAGCAAAAGCAACGGATAGAAGGCTGATTTAAATGATTAATAAATATTGTTCAACATGATTTTTACAATTTCTATTTGTAAAACTTGCAAATTACGTGCTCCAAAAACTCTTTCTATTCCTAAAGTAAGTCGTTATAAACAGCAATTAAAGAAGAGTTCAAAAAGCTGAAAGCGGGCCGGGCTGGGCCTTACATTAAAGGTCTGCCTGAGCTAGAGTACTGTTCCGAGTTATTCTGTCTTTCTTCTAGAAAGATGGTATGGGGCGTGGCTGCCCAGTGGTTAGAATCTTCGCCTCATATGTTAGAGGTATATGGTTCGAATCCCCCGAAGAAAGAAATCTTGCTAATTTGTTTTGATTCGCCGCCTCCACTCCCTCGGTGCTGTGCTATGAAGTCCAACTTCCTATGGTTCCCTCGTCTCACTTCTTCGCTCCAAATATCTGTGATATCGTGTTTCGTAAAACAAATTTTAAAAAACTTCAAATCATAAGAGAACATTCAAGCATGCCTTCCGCGGTTGCTCAATCAGGCTTGGGACGGGGAGGGATCGAACCCACAACCTTTCTTCCTCAAGTATTCATAGGCCGGCGTGATACCAGCTGAGCTACTACGCCACCTAGGATTATGGCTACAGTCCGGAATATAAATTATAAATTAAAAGTATCAGCACGGCCCGGGCCTAGCTTCATATTCGCACCCCTTATAAGCAACGAAAATCATATTTATAGTCATGCCGCACTAAAGATAGGGTGATTTTTAAACCGACATTTTGAGAAACTCCAGACCGCTCAAATACCAGCGCTGAAATCTCTCAAATTTGGTTCACGGCTCCACAAATCTCCAGAAATCCGGGAACTCATCCGGAAGGGGCTATTGAAAGCTTCATCACCCCATTCCGAATTTACCAGCAATTCGAAAGAGCCTAGAAAGAAGGTATCGCTGATCAGTGATCAGCAAATTCATTTTAAGCTGGTTTAAAGTATGATTGTGGCATATTGGTTAGGGAAGCTTTTGATCCGGGAAGCACGATTCGAAATACGTTAAATGCCAGAACCGGACAACGAAACCGGACAATCACTTGAGGTACTAACTATAGTCTATCTCAAGACCTAGGTTTCCAGCGCAGTATAACGAGCGGGACGCAGTGTTATAAAAATGAATGTAAAATCTCCAAAAGTACTTTCAAGTTAAATGTTTCATATGTCTGGGCTCGGGAGGAAGGATTGTGGCCTGTAGGCATTGTCAATCTCCTCGTGTTGTTTGGAAAAAATGAAAAAAAACATATCTAAATAGTACAATATTAACATGTTTTACATTATAATTTTCATCGATACTGAATTTAGGCTATAGTGTCTAGTATAGCTTAGTTTAAACTGTGGGATGCTAGTTGCAACATGATGAAACTATTTCTTGTTGGTTTCTATTATTTATTCGCACAAAAATAAAAAGAAGACACACATACATTTAAATAATAACACAAAACTTTCAATTATATATTAACTGTTGGATAAATATCGTTCTCCAATACTGTAAGGGTAATCGTCTTGAATATTCCGGTTGGGTGTAGCTACTCTTCATTATCGTCGTCGTCATTATCGTCGTCGTCATTATCGTCGTCGTCATTATCGTCGTCGTCATTATCTTCGTCGTCATTATCGTCGTCGTCATTATCGTCGTCGTCATTATCGTCGTCGTCATTATCGTCGTCGTCATTATCGTCGTCGTCGTCATCGTCGTCGTCATTTTGTGGTGGATCGTAAAGTTCGTAGATTTCACTGCTTCTGAAAACGAATAATTACTAGCAATCTACTTACTTCGGAGTAAAAAATTTGGTCTTTAAAGGCACGGTCTACTCAAAAATTGTTTATCAATTATATTAATCTACAAGTTCTCGTTATGCTGAAGTGGCATATGAATAATTTTTTGTAGTCAGTTTCAGCGCAATTATGGCAGTTTTAAAATTGGCCTATTTTTTTACAATGTCAACCAAACAAAATTTCAAAATTTCATTTCAAAAACACATGGCGGGAATCAAGCCTGTACGCGGGCATTGCAAAATGGTGAGGGTCGGGACCCCGGCCTCAGAACCGGGCGCAAATGGGAAAAACAACCAGTGTGTTCCAGACGTTTGAACGAATGTTTGAACATACGGTGTCTTTATAGGTTAATATCATTAATTGCATTTTAAGATAAGATTATATTCCCATTTTAATTTATACTCACATTTCAGTCCATTCATCATAGAAGCTTCCCCATAGCTGCTCGACTGCAAGCATAACTTCCCTGGAATATGCGTAAAGGCCAAGTAAATACTATAAAACCAACTAAAGTTTACAAATATTTTGGGTAGCGGCGTATATTAAATTCGCACAAATACACCGACGGCAAGTTCGACGCTAGCCGACCAATAACCTCCGGGCCGGTGATATATTTCGCGTTTCTTTAGTCAAGTCAATACAATTGATTCTATTCATTTCCAAATCTAACTAGTATGCATTTGATTTACGGTGAAATAACATTATATTTTTACT
>JAQGAV010000398.1:0-34124 GCA_034691345.1 Phasmarhabditis papillosa
ATATATATATATATATATATATACTGTAAGTTACGAATTTGGTATAATTTCAAATGCTCAGAAGCCTGCAATTCAGAATCAGAAGAGAAATGCAAATGCAAAGAGTAAAAAAGTAAGCAAACCGATGCATCAAATCTTCGTATGCTTTTTTTAAACGTCCAAATGTTATACCGGGTCTTTCCGTTTTAATTGCTTGTATTTCTTCAGCATTGTCTTGACATCATCGCATTGGAGTGGTTGATATAAGTCGAGATCTGAAATTGTATGGTGTATAGTAAAGTAATTGCATATCTACCTACCTTTCAGTTTATTATTGTAAACTGTGGATCTTTGCGAACTGCTGCTCATCAAAGCTTTTGGAATGGAAGGTCCGGCATCATCTAAATGCTTACAAATAGTTGAAATAAAGATGATTAACAAACCGTCTTCATCACTGGACAACCCCAGATCGCCCACTTTCGAACGACAATCGTTAATCATCCTGAAAAGAAAAACAGATGTAAATGTATATGAAACAAAAAAGTTCAATGTAGCGACATAATAGTTCTTAAGCTTCTCAATCAATAAAGTTCTTATAGATTACTTAAAAGACAATGAAAAGCTACATATTCTGGAAAAATGGTTCTTTTCCCGGTTTTGTCACTCTATATCTGGTAGTTATTTTAGTTATCCACTTACATTCTGGATCGTTTGGCTGCTCTTCGTTTCATCTTCATTGTTTGCTGTAATTGTCCTTCAACTATTCGGTTTTTCGGCGTTTGAAACCGCAGAGAAGTCAAACTTTTCTCGGATGCTTCGTCATATTGATCGAATATTAACTTAATTAATATTCTAATAAGATACAATTGTATTTCACTTACTTTTCTAGACATTAGTAGCTTTTGAAACATACTCATATGATAATTGCGAATATAATGATCATAGAGAACCCGATTGCTGTCCCGTATTTGAATGAACTCGGACATTCGGTTAGGGTCATACCATCCCACTAAAATAAATGTATATAAATAAATTATTATATCAAACTTACTCTGTAACTTCGCTTGTAGATTGTCAATCGTGTTGCCATGAACCAATGTTTTTTCCATAGAAAAGGCACAAGCCAGATTTTTCTCATCGTCTTCTGCACTGTCACTTTGCGGCAATAGCTTCTCAAAAGTGAATATATTGAAATGTAAGTCGGACATATTTACAATGGCGTAATAAACTCTATCCTTACAAATAATATGTTTCTGAACTTACCTTCAGATTTTCCTGGGTTTCAGCACTCAGTTGTCGAAAAGAGTGTTTACTAACTACGTATCGCGTTATGAATTCCTAAATGATAAATGTTTTGTTATTTTGAAAAGCTTTTCTTACCGAATATACGAGCAAATTGGGTAATTTCACAGGCTCGCCCTGGAAGACGGCTACTTGAGTGTCACAGGCAGGTTTCTGTATAACTACTTGGGTGGGCGGAGGCTCTCGCTTGGGAAGAGCGTTTACTTGAGCAACGGCAGAAGCACTGATAGTCACCGGTGCAAACTGACGTTTCGGTGGAATATTCACGGGAGGTCTCGGAACCGTTGTCACACGTGCCACTAAAAATATTATTATTATTAATAATATGTTAAATAATAACTCTTACCAGGAGGTCTATTTCTCGGAGGAGTTGGCTTTGATTTGTTGGCCTGCAATGCCGCTGCTTCTTGTGATTTTCGAGTTGCTTCCTGATAGGCCTTTTTATCAATATTAAATAAGTTACAATAATACCTCTAGATGTTTTTGAACTCTGAGTGAGTCCTCGTAGTCCCGTATTCGTTTTTCTTCTTCTGTCATAAACGCCTTTGAATTTCGTCCTTTTTTCACAGGAGGCAGTAACGGCTTCTTGAATTTATAGTCATCCCCAGACATATCCTGAACAAAATAAGTTAGTAATTTAAAAGTCTAAGTTTTATAAACATAATAGTATTTGCTAATATTTTAATTTCTTTCCTTACCTTTCTGCAAATTCAAATATACAATTTTCTTCTTATTTTATTATGGTTTATTATTACTTAACACAAAATTACTTCTTATATTCCACTGTTAAAACTTTACACTTACCAGTTTTTCCTCAGATGAACACATCATGCTGCCACATTCAGACACACTCTGCACTATCTCGGCAACTCTTTCTGAAACTGTAGACTCTGAGGGTCGGCCCTCATCTTGGTACTGATTTGTAGGTGAATAGTACTGATAATCTGAGGACGGACTAGCAAATGAATCATCTCTTAGAGACGATGAATCATTATCCTGCATAGTAGATTGGTGGTGTTCCTGTTGGTTATTATCCTCATAAGATGTTTGCTCCATTGAAATACTCTCTCCATTCGCTATTGGTCCATCCGTTGAATTGGACCCTTCAGTTTTGATAGTATCGTCATCACCAACATACATTACCAAACATAAAATTACTGAAATAAGTTTGATTTTGCTACATTCAATCTAATTTAAATAAAAGAAAAGAAACCAGCACAATAAAAAATAATGTCAGCTTATAAACTAGATATACTTAAAGCGTTACTCTTACCAACAGTCTAGTTTGTAATATTGCCTAAAGGGGTGTTATAAAAAGGTGAGACGTACTTGCGTTTGCTAGCTTGGTTAACAAACACAATTGTAAACTTTGGTAGATCAATTATTTATAAATTTTCAAAATAAAAATAATAATAATAACAATTATAATAACACCGCACAGTTTATATTTCAATCTGCACCTGAACTGGGAATGGAGCGCATTGCACCAAACTGATTGAACAAATTATTGTTAAAAATTATTGTTTGAACTAAAAAGAACCAAAATAATAAGTTATTTTAGATTACTTATATAAGGAACATATGATTTTGTGGAAAGAGTGTTAAAGGCTCCATATTGTTAAAATCATGTTATTCGTTTACTTATTTGTTAGCATAACTCATAGCTAAATGTAAATATTATTTAGCTGAAAAAGAAAAGAAGTAGAGTTCATATATATATATATATATACCAACTTGTTCTTGAAAACGTTTTGAGCAATGAAACAATGAACATTTTCGTTATGTCGGATGTTGATATTTAAACTTTCTTTTTTGAGGGAAACAAATCTATACTACTGAAATATTTACTAAGAATGACATTAAATAAAAACATCGTAATGATTTCACATTTAACGTCTGGTTCCGTCTTCGAAGAACACTCCTCCGTCGATGGCGCAGTATTTGGGACAGATTCCTTTTTCTCCAGCAGAACCGGCTGCTCCGGGGGCTCCTGCATTTCCTGGGTTTCCAGCTGATCCCGGTGGTCCGGGTTGTCCACGAGCTCCTGGTGGTCCAGCGGGTCCTGGTCCATGTTGAATTCCGGGGTTTCCGTTTGGTCCCGGTGGTCCTGGTGGCCCAGGTGGGCCTGCAGCTCCTGCTTCGCCAGGCACTGGATAAGATCCTTTTCCAGCTTCTCCTGGAGCACCAGCCTGCCCTGGTTGTCCATCTCTTCCGGGTGCTCCCGCTGGTCCAGATGGTCCTGGAGGTCCGGAATTTCCAGGTGCCGATGCTGCTCCAGGATTTCCTTGCGCTCCGGGTTGCCCGTCTTGTCCGGGTGGTCCTGGTGGTCCTGGTGGCCCAGCTGGGCAAGGCATGCATGGTGGTGGTGTAATGGCCTCACATGGTGCTTGGGGAAGCTTTCCTGGATTTCCAGGTAGACCTGGAGACCCTGGCTTGCCGGGCTTTCCTGGTTTACCAGGGCTACCTCCTGGTCCTGGTGGTCCAGGGTTGCAGCATCCTTCACAGCCGCCGCCTCCTCCAGCAACCTCAGCAGATCCTCCGAATGAAGCTACAGCCTGTTGGGATGCGTATCCAGCTTGACGGGCGGTACGGTTACTGCGTCTAATGGTGCTAACTTCAGTCCAAATGTCCTTAGCCGAGTCCTGCAATAATTCTTTTGTTAGCCATTAATGCCCACTCAAACGAGACTTTTTTGTGAAATTTATAGCCAGAACTGTAATTTTATACAACAAACCTTGCATCCGTGAATATCAGAATTGATGTTTCTCTTCGCATGTGATACATAATTGTGCACCATTGGCAGAGTGATGCATATTGATAGAATAGCCACTGCTGAGAAGGCCATTGCGGAATAGGCCACAAAACGGTAGGCCGCTATCTTATTGTCTAACTCCATTACCTTAATCACAAAAATGGAAAAACTCGCTTAGTAAAAAAGTTTGAAGCTTTAGAGAAATTATTTTTTAAGTGCTGTACTAATAGAAGAATGAAAGCTGAATGTGCTGTGTTGATTTAGATTTGTAACTGCCTTTTATACTACTTCCAGTTGACTGGTTCAATCCGATATTCGTACAAGCTAACGGCTTTTTAGATTAGAATCATTAGATAAGAGCCGGGGAAAATTTCACATACGATCATATCTTTCAACTAGTTCTTATTGTTGTAAATTAATTACCATAATTTCAAACTTGTGGTGAGAATCTTTTTTTCGAAATGTATATTTTCAAAACTCGGGCTACTTCTGTTGCAGTTCCAGAGCCTAGTGGTTAGAACAGCGGTATCTGAATCAGTGAGGATATGGTGATGTGTGTTAGACTCCCGGTAGCTCCAGAGTATTTGGGAAATCAAGAGCTTACCTATCCCCTGTTTTGCGCTCCCAGAACTAACCGCTAGAAAGGTCAGGATATGTCAGAATGAATGGATGAAATCCATTCTGATACGAAAACCTGATACAAGTAATTCAGGAAAAAACTCACTTGTAAACATTATTCTTAAAACTAGCTTATGATTCCTATCCTAATAATCTTAGTAATTGAATTATTTTCACTCTTAAAAATAACGAGTGCAATTTGATAATTTAGCCGTCCTCCAGACCTTTACTTCCAGATGTTTGTTTTGTTTGCATATATAAGAAAGACACTGCTTTTGTCTCACGTCAACCGGTCCCTTTCGGGAGCTGTCAACGCAATCTAAATTCCGCGAATGATCTCAACTCAGTCTATACCTAGCCATGTTCGTCGTTCTGTTTCTGGCAATTTTGGACTTCACCTCAGGTTTGTTTATTTACATTTGGGCCAACAGTTGAAGAGTCAAGAAACATAATATATTTAAACTTTCATGTTAAAGGTACACCTGGAAAGACCTGTAACACATTCCACGATTGTCTCGGTGGATCTGTTTGCGTTGATAGTTTATGTCTATGTGTCGATGGCGAGCGAAAGTTGGTCAGTTTTGTTACTCTTTTCTTAAATATTCAATTATCTACTCCATTTATGAAATATTTTGCTAAATTTTAGAATAATCTGTGCATTGATCCTGCAAACTTGACAGAATCATTATTGTCCCATTTAGGGGGAACTGAGCGTGAGTTAATTTTACAAATTACAGTTGGCTTAGCCATGTTGGGCCAGGGCCTGGAATTTGACGGGCCGGTCGGGCCGGGGCCGACTTTTTGGGAAATCGGAAAATTTGAGAAACGGAACGGCACGGGCCGGCCCATTTCTCAAATACAAAAGAAAAATTCAAAAAGACGTCTACCGCAGGGACAAATTTTATGATTTAGGTTAATATTTTGATAACAGTATTCATAAACATAAATAGGTAAAGATTATCGCACTCTTTATTGGTTATGCCGAAAAATAGCACTGAAAACTAACTTTTCTGAAAATATCCGCTAAAAGTCTGAAATAGACCAGTGCCGGGGCCGACATTTTGGGAAATCGGCCCGGGCCGGGCCTTTTACCAGCCCTGTGTTGGGCCAAGTTTCATAAGCTCATGAAGTAGAGTTTTTTTTTTGACAATCTTCGGATACAGAAATAACATTTGTTGCTTTCGAAATACTTTAGACACTCTACTGAAAACTCTTTTTTTATTTTCAACTTGATAGTAACTTTAGCTGCGAACTTGCTACTAAATATATACCGTATGACGTGTAATGTTCCTTGAATAAGTGGTTTTATGTTCTAGACAAGGGACTGGCTGGTCAACAGTGTGCGGAAGGCGGTTACTGTAGACCTATGACCTCATGTATTAGAGGAATTTGTCAATGCAGTCAGGGATACAGGCCTTCTTTTGGAGAATGTGTTAGAGATGCGAATGGTTCATTTAAATACATACTAGGAATATTAACGTTTACTTTGCAGCCCTTGCTTGGCGACAGAATCTTCTTCAAACGCGGCACATTACCACCTACTTCTCAAAGCGAAATCGACAAACGGATCAAAATAGTTCTTTTATTTACAAACGATAATAATAACATGATCAAAAGAGTTTAATAATAAATTTTTAAGAGGGCTATTATTTGTTTCCAATAAATTGTAAAATGGCACCAAAAATCATAAGTTGTGAAAGAGGGAAGACGTAAGTCGAAAATGTTAACAATAATGATTAGATGCAAGTTGTATGGCAAGAATAATAGTCAAATAATAAAACCACGAAAATAGCCTACACGTTTTAAGAGACAAATTTGTTAGTATCATAGAGCTGGTTGTCAGTTAGAAATTCAAAAATAACAGAAATATTGATCAATCTTCAAAAGTAGAAAAGTGATATAATTGTATAAATTATATAATAGATTTTATGACTTATACATACTATCAAGTTGCTCCTTATATTCCTTTTCAATGGATTTTCTCTTCAGTTTAAGTGCTTCTGTTAAGAGGCCTGATGCCGGAGTCCATGGCTCGGAACAGAGATACAGTCTCTGTGGAATCTCAATACGCTGAAGTTTACCTAAAAGTAAAAGTGTTAAAATAGTTTGCTAATCAATTTATGCAATAATGAATTTTAACCGAGTGTTGAAACGAATACTTTATACCTATAATAATATGTACCTGATACGTATTGTGAGAGTTCCTTCTGTACTGCTGTAGTGAGTTTGCTGCTATGGCATTGTTGTTCGTGAGATCCAGATACACCGAGCTGAACATAAGTAATTATGTTATAATATACAATTGATATTTGAGAATCTTACATCTAACATGTTCTAATTCTCAGTTACTAAATGCTTTCTTTGCTGTATCTTACCTGATCAGCTAGATTAGATAGATTCTTCTGGTTAGGTACAACTAAGGCAACCAGATAGTCCTTGTTAGAGTCTCCATATACACAAATATTATCCACCAATGGGTTGGTCAAGAGGTTTGTTTCAACTTTTCCAAGAGAGATATATTCTCCATGGGAGAGCTTCAGCAAATCCTTCTTTCTATCTAAAATAAAATGAATATTATATTATATGTATTAATCGCTTTTGTTTTTTACCCCATCCCTGTCAGTTTACACGCCGTTTTTTCACCTATTTGCAACAATTTCTCTCAATAGAACGGTGGTTCGAGAATGATTTATTTGCTTGCTGCTGGAGGAACAACAAATGGCGCGGAGGCGATCAAACGGCGTTAAATCGAAAAGACGCGCAATTTCAGATCATTTAAGGGAGATGCAATTGTAACTGTTTGATATTAAGATAAAATTTCAATAAGAACACCAAAATAGCTATAGCATAGAGCTAGGGACTTCAAAGATGCAGTTTTGTAATTGACTAATCTAACAACATTTTAAGCAGTGGTTCCAAAAATAATATTGTTTCTTTATAGCTTAGCCACTATCAACTTTATTTAACTGACCAATAATCTTCAATGACCCGTCTTCTCTGAATTCACCAATATCACCAGTGGCAAAATATCTCTGACCATCGCGTTCAACGAAGTCTTCCTAACAAAAGATTAATGAAGTGAGAAAGATTTCAATATATTTGATAAATCAACTGTTCGCTCTGCTTTAACAAACCTTGGTCTTTTCGGGGTTCTTGAAATATCCTAGAGCAACATTCTTTCCGCCAATCAAGATTTCTCCTTGAGGTGGGTTGTTTGAAGGCGAATAACCGGCTAAAAATAATATTTTAATAATCATATCAGCATATTTTTAATATTTATCATATTATTAGGTTAATTTTACATTTAAAGCCTACCCTCATGCCAATCCTCCAGTTTAATATTACAGCAGGTGAGTGGTGGTCCAACACTGCCAGTTGACAAATCGTGGGCTAAAATTGGTTATGTTTATTTTAGTTAAAGTTATTGTGAGCATACCGTCAGCAAGCGTTCCCCCTCCGCAGGTTTCGGTTAGTCCGTAGCCCTGTACAACTGGACAACAGAAACAGATATTCATGAATCTATAAAACGATTTCTTAGTAAATACAATATTGATTTTCTCCGTAAACTATTTGGTAATATTGACCAACCTCTGAGTTTCGGGACTGAGCGGAGCACCTCCAGACAAGACTACACGAATTTTTCCTCCGAGAAGAGTTCCAATTCGGTTGAAAACCAATCTGAAATAGCAATGAAATATTCAGAGCAGAAATGGTGGCTAACTTGTTGAGTAAAATGCTGCTGTAGCCTTCTTCATAACGAGATCGTTTGCGTTCGTAGCAAGTACGGAACATTTCCTTGAAGAGAAGAGAGTTTGAGTTTACTTCATCAATAACAGCCTTATAGATGCGGTCCATTACAGCCTGAATAGTTTGAATTAATAAAAATCGATGTTCCATAAAGTTTATTTCTAAACTGGTGTATACATTTGTACTAACCGGTACACAAGCCATCAGAGTTGGTTTTAGAGCAAAGCAGTCACCACGGGTACCCTTCTTAATCTTAGGCGCACGGTCAAAAAGAGTCTGAGCAGATGAATAACCAATGCGAACACCCTGAAACAATATACTTAAAACAGCTTGCTCTGCTTCCTATAAATAAAAATTTTACTCGCACTTACTCTGGACATGACAACCATTTCTCCACAGATTTCGAGAATGTGAGCCAGGGGCAAGTAGCCAATGTATGTATCCGAAGTTCTGAATAAACGTTATACATTTTGTACTTCTTTTTTCTATTACCTGACATCAAACACCTCAACTTGTCCGGCAGTAGCAGCCATAATATTTTCATGTGAGAGCATAACTCCCTTAGGGTTACCAGTGGTTCCAGAGGTGTACATAATGAAGGCCAAGTCGTTTAATTCAGTCTTGATTTCGAGCTCGTCAGCTACAAAACTTATATTAATTAAGTTACTATTTAATAGTTAAGTTATATTTTATATAAAACTAAAGTATCGCCTAATAATTTCCTGATTTTACTTACGCTGTCCCATATTAAGCAAATGTGTGAATGATATGTATTTAACGTCTCCCTCGGAATATTCCATGTTTCCGTTTCTTTCAGAGGGATCGAAACTCTCAAAGAAGACTACATTCTTAATGTTAGCTCCTCTTTCTACTGCCTTGCGAACCTGTAATTACATTAGGGTTACTTTAAAGAAGTCTGATATGAACCTTAGGTAATAAGTTCTCCGAAGTGATTATGGTTGTAGCGGCAACCTCACTGATAGCGAACTCAACTGCCTCTTCACCAAGGGTAGCATAAACGGTAACGACTGAAAGTACAGTTTTATATCTTTTATTATAGATAATAACAGGAGTTCAATACAAAAACTATTTGTTTTAATTAGCATAGTTTCAAGTGGTTTATGATAATTAGGACTAACTTACTTGGGAAATTACACTTGAAGCATGCGAATGCAGTGGTCATCCACTCCTCTCTAGTCTCAGCAAACAGGACAACGTGACTCTTGTTCTAGATATTAGTTAAAGTTTTTTAGAGAATTTGTTGAATACCTTTAGTCCTAGTTCACGAAGGCCAGATCCAACCATGTTAACTCTGCGGTTGACTTGGTCAAAGGTACGCCAGTGGTACTCTCCAAGTTCCCACTAAAAAAAATTTAGTTAATATAAGATTTATTGCCAAATGTATTTATTTTGAAGAGTACCAACTTATTATGTACCTTTTCGAAGATTCTTCCATTGGGCTGCTTCTCCTTATGAATTTCGAGAACTTCACGGGTTCCGAAACAATCGCGATCGTTGTAGAGTCTAAATAAACGCCATTGAAACTCATTAACTTTTTTGTTTCAGTTGTATATTTGTATAAAGTAGAATAATATAGTAATAACACATAGTAGTCTAGTAGTTATATAGTATCAGATTCTTACCTAACGCAGCACATCCATTGCTCAGCCAAAGAGGTGGTTCCGTCGAAAATAACAGAACGGAGCTTGCCACCCTTAAAACATCGGAGGTTTTTATTTTAAGTGGATATGTTTTTTGATATTATCTTTACGTTAGATGTTAATTTATTACTATTATCACTATTATTTTTTAAACCTATGAACAATGAAATCCTGTTTACCTTATTTTTAACATTCTGCCATGGTGTCGCGGCGTCACCTTCAACTTCGGGTTCAGCCTATAAATAAACAAATTATTTCCGTTCTCCACTTGTGTGGTTTCCCAAGTACCAGACCACCCACCAAACACTAGTACCAGTCAACGATCACGCCACCGATAGCGTGTTTTCCCTTTTGCAAATTTACGACAACTTTTAATCTAGCGGGGCACTTTTTCTTATCAGCCGAAAACCAATTTCGGTAATCTAACGAGTGTATTTATTTGCGCATCAAAATGTCTGGAAGAGCAAATAGTTCTGAGAAAAATCAGGCCATATTGATATGATCAGGGTGATATTTTATTATATATTTAATGACTGATTAGACAAACACTCTATAATTTTGATTCAGAAAAAATGTAGAACTATACTGCTCAATTTTCGCGTTCCCGATCCCAACTGCTGTTGTTTTGTTCGTTATGGAACACTCATATAGCGTTGAATCGCGTCATCTCGTCGCACCAGCTGCCCGTTTGAAAGACTCAAAAGTAGTTTTCCAGCATGAACCTATTCCTTCTGTTCATTTATTGACAGAAATGAGAGGGGAAAAGAGTAAACAAGCATCTCAGGCATCCCGTCAGAACACGTGGTCCAAAAAATAACTCGAAAAATGCTCTCGAGTTCTATATGTATTTAGCCTGATTCTGTAGTTTAGACACTCTTATTTATATAGTGTCAATACACCGAATTCTACAAATGACCAGTGGTATCAAAAGAGAACACAAATGTTACATCAGCTTTGGTCTTGCAGTGTGTTTGCGGGGGGTTCGTACAAATCTTTTGCGGCTGCAACCATTCGCAACATTTTCATTAACGATGAACACGTTTGCTAACTGATATCAGGGCATAGTTCTTTTTTTCGCACATGGCATTTTATAGAAGAAATTAACTAACGCCCTCCCATGAAGAAAATAATTAGTATTTTCCACTGATTTATATGAAACGACGTTGAAACAAAAGACGTGCACCTTCAAAGTACAGCGATAAACATTCTAATCTAATGAAGTGAACTTTGTCCATAGCCGAATGTTTACGGTCGATGGAAATAACAAGACTTTTTAGTACGAAATTGTACACTTTGTCATTTGCGCAACCAATTTAGCGGTTAGCGCGTGAACCGATTCGAATGTCGGTTTTACAAAACTTACCTACCAAAAGTTGTATAGAAAAGGGAGCTCACCTTTACTCTGTTAGAAAGTTCTAGCTTCTGTGCTGGATCGGCAAATATTTTGAAGGGAATAAACATAACAAAGTCATATATCAGAAAAATAAACTAAAAAAGAATGTTTCTTTTTAAATGGAGAACTAAGCATACCTTTAATACACTAAGAAGAGGGTCGATGTAGAAAGGCTTACCATTTCCACTTGTATCTTCATAAACACTTTCTCTACGCATCTAAAATAATAAATATATTTTAAGAATAAACGGTACATTTCTATATGTTTCAAGTAAAGTGTCGCTACTTAAATAAGTTTATTTAATGAAGATATGAGCGAAACGACTATGAGAACCTATAAATCATAAACTGAATCTTATAAATAGCAAATTCTGATGGCAAAGTCCAAGTTATCTCTCGACGTGCTCATACTACAAATTGATAAAACAAACAGAAAATTGGATTTAGATAAAATGTATAAAATTTATAAAAATTTTATTTTACAATTTTCGGTACCATCCCTTTTTCGTTAATCTTTCTTTAGATGTGGTTGGCAGAACCCAAATGACAACATTAAAAACCTATCCAGGTCCTCAAAATGTGTTTGGCGAAAACTTGAAAAGTAGCTTCTAAGCCATATATTTTAGCAAATCTTTCAATATATCCGTTACTTTAAGCAAATTAAAAGCTACCATTAATGGTCTCATGGTAAATGGCGAAAGACGAAATGTTTGCACCGCTAAACTTCTGGTTTGGTAGAAATCAAATGTTTTGAGCTCTGAGAATTTGCAGAAACCGTTAAAAAACAAGTGTGACGAGGACATTTTGCATCTTTAACCATCTATAGGTCATTATGAGGGCATTGTTACTTGCTTTTGAAGCTATCGCTTTAGGTAGGATAATTCTATCCAACTAAAGTATAGCTCTGTCAAAAAAGTAATGTTTAGTGTTTATTTTACAATGTTAGTTTCCTTACAGCAAACAGATACCAATAAAGGGCAATGTATAATTAACTAATCAGGTGATCTTGATTACCAAACCGTGTCGACCAATTTGGCCGGTCAAAGTTTACTTTCACATCATACGGAATGTTTTTAGAAAATGTGATGTTTGACTGATAAAATCATAAGGAATGACCCCCTTAGTACATTACTATAACTATGCAGAACTCACTTATAATGTTTTAAAACTCTTTTTAAACAATTGTAACAAAAGTACCTACCGCCGGCATTGTTAACCCGTTTCCAAATAAGTATCTCGAATAGAAAATGGAAGGAAATCAGAAAAGAATAAAGGTAGCCAGGCGGCGCGTGATAGTTAGATAGTTGTTTGTGATAGTGAACTGAGTTATCTAACGGGGGGTGGGCGCTCCTTTAACCCGGGGGTGGTCTGTTCAGTTGCCTCTCTCTTCATTGCAAGCAATAACAAACAGGGCAAAAGCGACTCTATTGAGATTGAACAGACCCTCGTTACACAATTACCAATTAGTTGATTTACTGGTAACTTTAACGTCGATCAATACTTGTTTAGTTTTTAAGAAGTTTCACATTTTTATAGAAAGGAAACACTGTTTGAAAAGCTCTTGATTAAGAAGAAGTGAAAATAATACGAGAAAAGTAATGATTCCCTGTCTTTATATATCGACCGACTCAGATGAATGAGGTGATATCCTACGATTTGAGGCATTAAAAGTGTAAGCTTTTTGAGGACAGATAAAATAAACAAAAGATAGGGTCAACTAGATAAGAACTTTCAAATATACCAGCAAATAGCTGTAAATTTAGAACAAATAAAGAAATTCCTATCTGTTTTAATAGGTAAATATAAATATTGTCAGTTTCAGCAGCGAACAAACACCAAAAAACAAGATGAATCAAGTTTGACAGCTGAAAATAGGCAAAAACTAAGTAGTCGGAAAAAGTCGCGGTGCTCATGTGGTTGAATCTTAGCCATTATTTTGACATCAGACCATTTATACGCAATATCTTGTTCTGTGAGAATAAGAACTTTACGTAGATTTAAAAAGATAAAGTTAATCTCTGATTGAGCATGCTAATGTCGGTGTATCCTTACACTTTATTGATTGCGCGTTGATCGCACCACCAGGATCGGGGGGTTCAAATTACAAACTTGCCAAAAGTTATAGTTTTGTACCAAAAACAACTTCGTTACAACTTGTTTTCGAAGTCGTCAAATGGCAAGACAACATCTATTTGTAATGTTCTTAACAAAAATAAACGTGATTTCATCTGTTTTATGTGAATGGTCAACATATGAACCATCTTGTAAAATATGAATACACATAATGGCTCACAACTCTCACTGTTTGCATGTGGGAATATTACTACTATTCGCGAGATTTAATGCTCCACATCAGATAAAAATGTTGCATTAAAACTTTTATAAAGAGGAAAATAATTAATATGGGTATGTTGTATGAATAATTGTTAGCTTTTATGGATGAGAATCTTATATTTTGACGTAGGTACTCCCAGAAAGATAGAACAGTCAGAAACAGAACTCTTTTCAGCTGACATATTTGTAATCGCCTTTAAAATAGTTATGTTTTAGCCATTTCTGTTTTCATGGAATCCCTTGGTTTATGCGTAGTATTTTGGATACACATACTCTTGTAGCAGCCTTTTTTGCGTACACCAAACTTTGATATATAACAAAAATTGAGGCTATTAAGAAAGTTGCGAGAGCGCCTAAGTTAACAGTAGGAAACAGGGCGGTTGCAGTAGCGTAGCGAAGTTTCTAAAAAACGTTTCATCTGACAACAGTATTGAACGTCTCAATTACAAAAAGGGAACGTTAGTGATTGACTAAATCTGACGAGCATGGAGGCAACGTGTTCATTTAGTCGGACGAGGCCATGATGGACTGAAACTGCCAGTCAAGACGGCTAAGTGTTAATTGATAACAAGGTCGTTTTCTTTTCTAATTCACAGTTCCCTATCCATGATAAGACGTAACTTTCGATCCTTCATGGCAGTTATAGGCGTTTGTACCTAGGCGCTTCGGGAAAGCTAAGAACTAACAAACGAAGTAACGTTATTATTTCAGAATTCTGCCCAAACTCTCATATGCGAGCTGTATTAGTTTTGAGTTTAAAAAGTTACAGGTTTGTCTTATACTAAAAGAAAAATACTTCAGTTGTAGGCAACAGTAGTAAATAATAAAGGTAAAATAATTGTATCACTGGTTGGAGTAAAACACGAAATGGTGTGTGTTGAACTAATAGTGTAAGCCTATAATGGGTTCTGTACTAAGAGAGTCTTCGGTTTGCTTTCAAACAGACTTTGTACCCTTCATACGCTTGTCATTACACCTTTTGCCGCACACTTTGCGTTTCACAAAACCCCCCTTAACGTAAAATCGCAACATATTTTATTACATTGCAAAAAGTCTTAGACTAAACTGTTTTTGTCAAAAGTTTTGAGTTATTTAGGCTTAGTATGTCAAACGAGTCTCTCGCTGGTAATATTTCTCTAACTGACTATAGTCTATCTCAAGACCTAGGTTTCCAGAGCGGTATCACGAGCGGGGCGCAGTCTTATATAAATGAATGTAAAATCGACATGGTGCGTTTTTTCCAAAATTACATTCATTTTTTATAACACGACCGCGCTGGAAACCTAGGTCTTGAGATAGACTATACCAAACGCAGCGAATAATCTTTTATTGAACGTTCAATTAGTTAGGTTGCACCGACAAAGGCTAATTAATAGTGCCATTAAGTATTTTATTGTCATACCTTGGTTGATTTCCACTGACAACCTAATAGTAATTGAACAAGAGGACGAACATAGTTGACAACCTCGTTAATAGTTTCTTGTCGGAAACGGTCCATTATACCTGATTGTATTGAAAACTAACACTGTTATTATTTCCATATATATACTTTGTATGGCCCACCCATGAATGTTTTCTAATGATGCCACTGGTTCTAAGTTCATTTGTTTTCTAATCAGTTTCTCATATAATATGATATTGTGGGACAAAGTACGGGGTGGCTGCAGTGGCATATGGTGGTCAAAGAGCGTCCCAACACAAATTAACGGCAATACAATTAAACACTCTGGTTATATAATACTCGTTACTTAACTATTAAACGATCACTTGGTTTTAGTGTGATGTGCAGGCTGTTTGAGATTCACAGGAATCTTATATTTGATACCCGTATCTAAACTTATACTAGTGTCTTTTGTCAAGTTTGCTAATCTTGAGGCTGTATTTTCTAAAAGAATTTACAACTATAACCATATAAAACTTTATAAACTGATAAGGATAAAACAACTTCGAGAGAGAATGCTATCTCGCAACTATGTTTGTAAACTCTAGAATTAGTGATATAATGTTGTATAGTTGTATGCACCCGTATTAATAGATAACACAAAAACAGTGTAAGGCAATTCTCCCATTCTGATAAATATGACCACACAATCGGGAAACTCAAGATATCACAGATAAACTTGATCATGCTAAATAATTACTAACAATTTGAATAAATTATAAAACTGGGAGATATACTCTGGAGGAAAGGAATAAGCAAAAAAAGGATAACTAAGCATAACTAGCAGTCTTCGTAGAATTTGTGTTATACAATTCACTCTGACTGAGCATCATGTAACCCCACATAGAAGGATCCCGTCGAAGACCCTTAGAATGCGACTCTCTATAGATGGCATAGACATAAACAGCACCCATAATCAAAAAGAAAATGAACATCATCTGAACAAGTGACAGACCGTCAATTGAGTTTGTTGAGGGATGCCTGGAAAAAGTGAAATTCATTGTTTGCGAATCCAAACTATTTGATCTTTTTAATATAGATTTTTTGCTTTAGCTCTCCTTCTTAATGGAAAGTTTACAAATAAAGAAGATGAGATATCTTGTAGATATAGCTCTGTCATATATAGTTGTGTTTTTCTTTGCATACTTACTTGCTAGATATGAGATTAGTATTACTATCTCTAAGTGGAAAGTATCTCATATGATATATCATTGCACCCAAAGCCCACTGTATCTCTTGACCCTCAATTTCCAGCGCACTCTGTAATAATGAACACATAATTAAAGTTGTTTTTAACTGAATTCAATAAATATTCAATTTCTGGGACAGTTTTCTTATTTAAAATAATACCTGAAACTTGTTCAGTTTTTCGTCTACTTTGAATCCTGCATGGAGTATGGATGTAACCCACGCAGATTTGAAGCATTGAGTTCTTAGGCGATCTTCGTTAGCTTTAGGCCAGAGTGACCGTCGAGCAGAAGCCTTAAATGAAATAAATAATTCACGGAATTTGTTGAAACTATTTTGGAATATAATTGCCAGTTTTTAGTTTAACTATAACGCTTGGTTTACCTGAATAGCTGACCATCGTTGAGAACAGAAATGATTTGACTTTTCTTCGATAACTTTATGACTGTAGCTGCCACCTAGGGCCAAAACATCCTCCACTGAGAACCAGTACTCGGAAAAACCATATATCTCCATTTGTGAAAGATTTACCTAGATAAATGAGGTTGGGAAATAGAAAAACAATGACTTACTCTAGGTGCGGAAACATTGCCAAAGAAGCAAACAGGTAAACATTGTGAATTTTCGTCGATCTTCTTATTGACAATTGAGTCTAAGGTAGATACACATTTCTCCCAGTCTCCGGTACCCTAAAATACAGCTGTGAAACTCTCATCTGCATTTGATTCTTACTATAGTTTTATTAAAATGAATTGTATATTACTGTAATGGTGTTCCTAACAAGTAATGAAATATAAATTCTTCTACCAACCTTTCTGACAAACTGAGTTCCATCGTTTCTGGTAACTGTCTTTTGTAAGTTAACCGGCATGCATTCATCCCTTATATAGGTGATATTCTGTTCTTGTACTGCATCACTCAAATGCTGCTCGTATTTTCGTAGACCTAAAAATGTATTATTAAAGAAATTAAAGAAGACCAAGAAAAGTTATTATATAAACGTAGCTAGTTGACTAATTTAAAAACAATATAATGTTTTCAGTACTGCTTTAACAGAACTTAAGATAATAAACAAAACTACTAAGCAGTTTTAACTTCAATTACCTTCGTTAACACCAAACCCTAAGAAGGTTGTGACAAAGAGTTTGTACTTGAATTTGTCATTGTCTTCATGGCATCCGAGATTGATCTTAAAGTTTTCTAAATCTGCTGGTTTTATTAATTCTCTTACATTTTCTACATGCTCCGTTCTAAAAGTATCATTTTGATCCAATTCGAAGGCTATTTGACAAGATGCTCCGCCCATGTCGATCATGCCCACACTGTTTTTCCTCAACGAGGAATTCGAGGGAACATTGGAAACTGTCGTTGAAGCTGCGTTTATCGAGGTGGGTGGCATTTTGAATTTACCTAAACGACTCGACTGGACTCGTTTTTTCTCAGGTCTTACCAAGAATGTAGTTAACTGCAATCCAACTGTAAATGCCTTCCCATTTTCCCTCAATTACTTTTATATGTTCTTTCATTATCTGCATGGGAGTTAACTGCGGTAGCTTAGTGTGTAAATCGCTCAGAATCTCGACTTGTTGTCTGAAAAGAAGCAACGACATATATTTTCTCGTTTTTAGGGAGATATAGCTAAGGAATCAAAAAGACCTCTATATTTCCACCTACTTTTCCGGAACAAGCCGCATTCCAGCAGTAGCAAATATGAACACCGGTGTGTAGGGCCTCTTCGCCTCGGGAATGTATTCCATAACATAGTCAAGAAGAGGTTTTATGTACTCTAGAAGTTAAATACAATGTTAGCTATTTTATTAAGTATTTACCAGCAGCTTGGGTCGGTTTTTCTGCAAATGTGCTTAGACCGGGCGATACTTTCCTAACTACCGGCTTGCCAATGCCATCCAACGCGGGCTTTATGTCGATAAGCTCTTCGTCTGAAAGTGATTTGTTTGCTGAGCCAATTAATAACCGAATAATTAATTACTATTGTTAAGGAATGCCAACCTGAATTACTTGTCCATGAATACAAAAATATCCTAGTACCCGTAGATCCGGCATCCATGATTACACCGTAAGAGATGTCCTGGTTTCTAACTTCTGCAAGAAGACTTAGGAATGAATGACCATGAAAACTACCTTCATTATTGGAGAATAGTGATCGGAGTTGATGTGCTTCATCCGAATAATTAAAGAATAAATAGGTAGGAATACCCGCGATAGCAATTACAACTAACAACAGAAAACGAGTTTGCATTCGTACCATTGATTAGAACATCTAAAATCCATTAATGTATAAATATATACAGCTATCACAAAATGGAGTTAACAATAAACCTTTTTAGGAGCTATGAAGGTATTTAAGTATGTCAATCTGGGCATAGACCAGTAAGTTATGACTTTTTTGTAGAGAATTCAAGTCGAATAATTTATTTCGACAAACAATTTTGTAAAACAACAATAACAATAACATGTAAATAGCCCGTTAATTCAATTTGAGCGAGATCTGTTGTACCGGTATTGTTCTATAGTGTAGCTACTTCTGTCATGTCATCCGCAATCACCTCCCTAGAAGAATATAATTAAAACTCTACCATCACCCACTGTTACATACTTATCAAAACAGGTGGCCACATATCCTCCGTGCATTTGGGGGTCTCTACCCATTGACCTGATTTCGTCTCGAAGAACGTTTGCAACTATAGGAAGAAGTTCGTACATTCCGATAAGAACTGCATGATTTCTGATCCTGTTAACTTCCTGAAGTATGATATATACAAATATATAAAACGACTCCATCGAGACGTTTGCTCAGTCTGCTTTCTTCCATATCAAACGTACCATGTAAAATTGGTGTTTTCTCTCCGGTAGTCTCTTCATCAGTCGAATAAGCTTCTGTATATCATTATTGAATGAAGTATTGAACATCCAGTTAGCAACTAAACAATATATATGAACCTTCAATACAGTAGAAACTCACCATTTGAATCATAACTCGCTAATTGAGTTGCTTTTTCAGCTATGTGAAGGGGCTGTGCAGCTTCTAGTTTTACGTATCCACTCTTGAGTCTAGTGTCGAAACAAGGTTGGAAGCTCGGCTTGTCCGGTGCATCCGGTAACTAAAACAACATAATGAAGTTGCATTTAAAATAGTTTACCTACCAGATTAACAAACATTCTTGATACTCCATCCTTAGTCTCCACTGGTTGAATAGCAGCATATAGTCCAGATGGGAACCTACATATAGCAACCATATCCTATAAAAGTATATTAAACTTATAAGAATTGCCTTTGTAAAAACCTCTTTCTTAAGTCCGTAATACATCAACTTAAACAGCGAATTTCTCGGAGCCCTGAACAAATAATAATAAAAACCATTTATCTAATTGTTCTTTACCGTTTTTGCTTTGTTGTTTGATATTTTCGTTTCAGTGGGCTTTTCTTGGATAATTTGGTTTTTGATTTTGAAGATCTGGTGTCGGATAGTCTCTGGAAGTAATTTTATTCAAATTATTCATGTTAAAAATATAAATGTATAGTTTAGTGGAAGAAAGTGTAATAAACCATTCTTACCTTTCCTTTTACTATTTTCTGTGGGCTTTCTTCAATCTTCTTGTTTTTCTTCGATCTTGTCGTAATCTTCAACTCTGGCTGCTCCAGTTCCTCTACATTTTCCTTGTCCTTTACTTTTTCATTTTTCTTTTCGTCTCTTGACTTCCTGGGAGATCTTTCTTTTTTTATCTTGGGCTCTTTTTTCTTAGGGGAGTTGTCATCTTCGTTGGTGGTCGCATCATCGGGATTCTTCTCTTTCTTCATAACACGGCGTTGTCTCCGTTTGGCTTTGCTCATTCGATGTCTAATTTCGGTTCTAACTAAATTATTTATATATTATTAGTACTTAGAAAAATCTAACCTTTTCTTCTTGGTTTCACTAACATTCGTAAATGTGCAGTAACTGGACAATTAACCATATTCACTGCGGTGGCATAACCAATTATATGTACATTACCAATTCGCTCTCCCAATATATTTGGTTTTAACTAAATATAAGTGGTTTGTCTACCTTGATTTTCCAACAAACTCTAAATTTCTGGCGCTGGTAACCGTTCCACAAGGTATAATAGATTTCCGGATACATGTCTTCGTGTAGTTTCGAAATTAGTTCTTTTTCTAGCATTTTGTAATAAAGAAAAGGAGCGTAGATGGACACGTCATCTTCAGATACCTAAAATAAAACATAAGTAAACATATATAATATAGGCAATCCATCCATATAACGGGTGGTAAAGAGAATGGGTTCAGTCCCACATCTTTACGAAAACTTGTTTGGCTAGTTTTTCTTGATGTCTTGTCTAACAAACCTTGTGGTGAATAGACCGTTTTGAGGTTTCCTCAAGGTCCCATAGCTGTTTTGGATTCACTTCTTTTGCATCTTTGGCAGTTATCACAAAACGAGTACGACAGGGAGGAAACCTTGTAATACTACCCTGAAAATATGAAATTCGGAAAAATTATCAAAAATACTTTTTTTAAAATATGTATATAACCAAAATTGATTCTTTAATCTGGAATTGGAAAATGTGAATGATTTTAGTGAAACAGTGAATGTTTACATAGCCAACAGGCAAAGAATTTATAAATGTGGCAAAACGGGAAATGTAGATTAGATCAGTGCAATGGAACAAAAGACGACTGTAAGCACATGGATCTATCCGATCTAGCTAGATAACTAATTGAGAAATATAGATGACTTGATGTTCTAAATCTTTAGAAGTTAAAAAGAAAGATAATTTTTTTGAACCTAAACATTCATTTGGAGTCAAGACAATCTTTGAATTATAAAGTTATTTTACAAAAAGAAAGTTAAAATTGTTTAATCAATGTCTGCAACAAATTATGTATTAGTCATAAGAGTAAACTTGTATATATAGCGTATATAACAAACATAGTATTATATACATTTGTAAAATTACCTTTGCTACAAAGCTATTTTTCAGAAATAGATTTTAGCATGAATAAATATTAGATAAAGGATAAAATAATGATTAATAAGGTTACTATTTAATCTTACCGTAAAGGTGTTCGCATCAGTGAAAATAATCAAAATTGCATCTGAGGAGTAGGTTTTCTCCACTTGGTCAAAAAAGTCACCCAGGTGTAAGAGACTAGATGTAGATGTACTATAACAATATAGATATGTATATATTACAAATGTTGTGCTTACTCTTCTTGCATTCCCTCAATATCCTCCGCTTTAACTTTCTTAGATACTAGATGGTGACCTCGGTACTAAAGTTATACAAATGTTTTATAAAGATTATTCGGGTCTTACCAGGTGTATTTTTCTTTTCTTTTTGCGGCTTTTTGTTTCTTCTAGGACTTTCCTTATAATACTGCATGCCTTGCTATATGGAGTTTCAGCATCAGCTTCTGAGAAACTGCTGAACATATGCGGATTATTATCCACTGCTAATATCGTCTTCATCTAAAAAACAAATTCAAGAAATAATAAATTTTCAAAAATGTTATACTTAGATTGTAGACCGTATGTTTAAACAGTTGGATATTAACTTTTTAGCAAAATAAATTTATTAATTAAAATAAACTAGCCAACAATATAGTTCACCGCATAACGCGAATATTTGACATGTCAGAGAAAAAATTCAAACAATATAGTGTTAACGAGTTTAAAATAGTTCATACTGGGTTATATATTTAAGTAACGAGATAGAAAATTAATTGTCTGCATAAAGTAGTAAAAATTAGGATTGGCTATCATTTGATCAGCCTAATCAGGTTGGAATAGTTTACTCGCAAAAATATTTTGACACATAATTAAATAATTATTTAGGAAATTTATTATACTTAACAACATAAAGATCAAAGTCAATCCACATTATATTGATTGCTTTCTAGTCAGAAACATAATAATTATCTTCCGAAGTCTAGGATTCATAATGAGAAGAGTCCAACATTGCATGGAGCATTGTATCGAAATAGAGAAAAACCTGGGATAAATCTCAATTTTAATAAATGTCTGATAGTTGTGAAAAATTAAACTATCATGTTAATTTTAATATATACTGTTCTCGAGGAGCAAATTCGGTTTCGTTACAAGGCAACGTCGTTACTGTGTAAGCAGTCGCCAGTTTATGTTGAACATACAAAGTAAAAATTTTCCAAACTTCAACCTTTCAGTTGAAGATCTTATGTATCTTGATAATGTTTTTATGTTCAAGTATATGCTGTTTCTTTCACTAACCACACATCACTAGTTATTGACATTATTTGGTCGCCTCCCATGAACATAACTACAGTTCGAATAGCCTCAGCAAGAAGGGGAATGAATGTTAACAAAGATGTCATGTAGAGACGACGTTCTGCATATAACGACTTCTTCTGCTAAACTATTTATTTTAGTTAATCTATAAAATATACTGTGTTTTCTAGACTTCTATATTTAGAAATACTCTTTTTCTGCTAATTAAAGTATATATTACAATTTGTTTGTCCTTTCTAACAGTCACATCTTTCCAGACAGAATTAATGGCTTTCCAGTAATAAGCACATACACAATATGATACCGTACAAACACAAGCAGCTATATTAGTAACAATAAAAGACAAAGAACTGTCAAACTAAATATAATCATTGAAACCATAACAAAATATATACTTACATAGGCAATCTTACCACCGAGTAAGATTAGGCGGTTCTCAGTGTCCGAGCGGAAGCGAACTCTATACCAGAATGCCGGTGCTGCGACAAAAGCGGAAAACACAATCAGACTAAGGCATACCTTGAGGCAGAATGAATCCGACCAGAACTGTAAATATTTCTTAATCAATCTTAACCAATCTTTACTGATGATATATATATATATATCCAAGAAGTACCTTATACCCACATACCTTATTGTATTGAAATGGCATAGTAAAAGCCATAATCCTGTTAATAGCTATTGGAATGAAATTAACACAGACTAGAGTTCTCATCATTATCATTAGAAAATAAGAAATACTTGCGAATTCTGGTGCCAATTCGGAATAGTTTGTGTAAAAACCGAAATATCGGTATTTTCTCGGCTTTAATACAAATTCGACAACAAAAATCATCGCAAAATCCCCAATGCTCTAAAGTTGATTTTATTGATACTTGTGTTTCAATAAGTTGTAAACCGTGAGAAACGACCTGCTAAAGAAATAATATGTCGGCTGGATTGAGAATTATTGTTATAATGTTTTTTACAGCCTTTCTAATTCTGTGTTTTTTTCTGTTTGAAATACTCACAGAGTATTTAACCAATGTGTAGAACGAAGATTGGAGATGAGGATATCTGTCTTTTTTTGTAATTAATACATAAATTACAATAATATATACTGCCATGGATATCCAGGTAAATACGAGAAGTATTATCTCGGCCAGGGGTAACTGTGGTGCAGGAGGCACTGTACAATTAGGTGTCGAAGAGTCGTTCATACTTATCTAAAACTATAAAAGACCAGTCAGAAACTGTAGCAACATTGACAGGAAACATCATGGTTCGAAACTCATTTTCGAAGTGGAAGATGTCACTTTCTCACGATTCGTATGAAGAAAATCTGGAGAAGCAACTATCCTTCAGTTAGTTTTTACTTCTAATGCAGAAACTATGTTAGAATATAATACCGGGTACTAGGAAGAAAGACGTACGCAGCGAATTTGTGAAGAGTAATTAGGCACTATATGAAAAGATTAAATTACAATCAAAAGAAAAACAATTTGTTTATCAAATTGTTTACGGTACTGTAAAGTTATACCAATTCTCTTGTTCATAAAAATCACGTTGATTCAAAAAAAAAATGACCCAGAGTAATCTTTGATAGAGTACTTTCGCTACAATTTCTAGGTAGACTAATATTATTCAATTATTTCATATATAGTTACAAAATAATAAGTAGTGTTTAACACCCATTATCTGAGAAAATCCGAAGGTTCGAAAACCCTTTGGCATTAGAAAATTTTTTGGCTTCCATTTTTTTTGCAAATTTCTATATTGTAGTAATACATATTTATTGAAGAAGAATACCCCACGTGGAAAAGTGCTGAAAATCATTTTTAAGGCTGCGGCGCCACACGCAACGAGTCGGAGCTAACTTCGTTCAAAATTAATATTTTTCAAATCTAAAAAAAGCATTCAATAGAGAAAGAAAAAACAAATTTTTATATGTTTTAAGCTTTTAAGGTTTCCATTACTGTTTTTGAGAAAAGAAAGATGAAAGTTTGAAAACGTCTAAAATTTATGGCTTTTTAGCTGTAGCTCAAAACAGAGGCAAAATACCCCCGCAGTTTTTTAAATATTTGTTTATTTCCCTATTAAGTCTAACATATCCAAAAATTCAAGTCATTACAGGCGGGTGTTTGCCTGTTAGGGCTATTTAAGTAGAGCGCGGCTTACGGGTCGTGAAAAATATTTTTTTTGTTTCTGAACCGATTTAGCTGAAATTTGGTTTAGGGGTAGAAACGGGGTCAAAAATAGGATACTGAAAGTTTAATACAAACATATTCATTTTAAGCGCAGTTATGATCATCCGAAATGTTTCTTCTTCACTCTTTGAGTTCATGTATTCTTGAATTGGTCGTTATACCTGTCTATCAGGTCTTGATGTAAGAGCTAGCGCGTTCTTCAATATGTATTATCACAATATAGAAATTTGCAAAACAATCGAAGCCAACAATTTTTCTAATGCCAAAGAGTTTTCGAACCTACCAGATAACGCGTGTTAAGTAGTGGTTGATGCCTTACAAAATGCTTTCTCTGCTCTTTGATAGAAGAAGTTCAGAAGAACAGAAAGCTTATTTCTACTTCAAACAGATAAAATAATTGAAATCTATGTTTCTTATTACCTTTTATAGTTGAAATGTGCAACTGCTGATATCTAACTTCCTTTCTGTAGAGGTCTTCCGGTTCATAGAAAGCGTCACGGTAAAGCTGCTGGATGAATTCTACAAAGTTCATGTAAACCGGGATTCATCAATCTGAAAGGCTCATTTCCCTTAGCTTTTGGTTGTTTGGTACGGAAAGAAATTGCTGCAGAAGAACTGAGATTGTGTTATTTTGTGTGGACAATCTGTAGCTTTTAATAGTCGTAGGAGGTAATATTGCACTCTGTGAAAAACGATTTGTATTATGCTTTCTCAATACAGAAGTCCTAGTCATTTTCATTGATTAAAGTCCTACAAAGGGTATTGAAGTAACTTAGTTTTCTGAAAAATAAGCAAGTAGTTTAAAGAAGTGTTTCCCACTTCGGTTGTATTGGTTTCAAAGTTCACAAATGTGTTCACGCTCCATCTAGCAATCAGTGGTGATAGAACCTCTGCTTCAGATAAATTCCATAGCAATTTAGTCTTTAAATAGAAGACATTATTCTAATTATTGTAGAAAGATCACGGAAGTTCATAACTATCAGCAGAACATGGCACACTTGAAATGCACCTACAACACTGAATAGGCTCTAATGAGCGCAGAATTTTTGGAATTTCAAGAATGCAAAATATTTTTAATATAAAAATTTGAGCAACTCTTCTAGGGTAGCTTCATCTCTTGATGATTTATCCGGCTGTTGGATTTTATAGGAATATATTTGTAAACAAGTGAAATAAGACTTTATTGACAATCACACAATAAGCACAGCCAAAGAAGTTGATAAAAACCATAAGGATATGAAATACTCAGTAAACTTTTAAACTGTCAGAAACAATATGCATAGCCAATAGTTAAAGAAACTAAATTAAAGAGATAAACACCGAATGTACTTACTGGACAGCAAAAACAATCAAGGTTGGCAAAATATACTAACAATTTGTTAGATATCACTGTTTTGATACAAAAAGACGTTTTCAATGAGAGATCATATCTTAATCAATAATTGGACCGGTAATGTTTCGTTAGAATAATTACAATAAATAAATGAATGGAATGGCAATTAAGCATTCAGATGTACAGTATCACGCTGTGGGGAATTTACATATGTTGCCTTTATTCTCCTCCTGTGGGCTTCCGTCAGACTTCGTTTTCATTCCACGGCTGAGGTTGGCGATTTAGTTTCTGAAAATGAAATATTAATTCATCGAGAATTCTTTGCGAAATTTCTTAAAGTTATTGAAGTTGTTACCTCAGAAAAGCAACGTTTTCAGAGATTTTATTTCGTTTTTAAGGATTTTAGATCGCCCATTAGCATGGTACTTTTTAGGATCTTTCATATCTGGCGATGATTACTGATAGAAAGAGTGATAGATATTCGAGACGACACGTATTTTTAGTCAAAAACTTCATTTATAGATTTAGACTATGATCTAGAACAAATGTGCTCAATGGAAGAGTGCTGTTGTAGCTGTGGGACAAGTAGAAGAACACATGTGCTGAAAAGGTGTTTCATTCCATGATCTTCCAGAGCGTTTAGAATTTCATTATCGGTACCGCGGTTAGCGGCCATCTCGCGACTGGCCTTGTGGAGAGTCTTGTTTGACGATAATTTTTGTAGAAGTGTCGCCGACGGGATTTATACCGATTTCTTCAATTTGCTATCGCTACGTTGGTCGATTATATAATCAATGGTATTTATGCGAACGGTAACGAAACAAAACAATAGAATGTGCAAGTTAACATTTGAACTAATTTGAAGAATCGAAGTTACGTCTTTGGCGTGATATCCCGTTTGAGTGCAGCTTCGCCTGCGCTACCATCAAGTATTTTATGAGTTTGAGGAAATAATTGTGAATTCATACATTAAGTAACATATTAGTGGAACGTTTTTGGTGGGCAGAGTTTGAGTTGTTGCGTTTTTGACGAGCACGAGCACAGCAGGTGTTTCCAAGGGCATTTCGTCGGATAACGCAGTAATCGAGTAGAAGTACAGCGGCTATGACGACCACACATCCAGCAAAACACCATACCGCCCAGGCAGGCACCTAAAATATTCACTTTGAAGTTTTATAATTTATGACTGTTAACTACTTGTGATATTACAGTACTGATTTAAATGCCTAATGAAATATAGTAGTTTCTTGGTTTCTTTGCAATTGTGATTTACATCCACCATCACTTTTATCCCTCTCATTTTTGTGTAAGAGCGACGGAGAGCGTTCAGAATGTTGTTTGCTTGTTCATTATAGGAACTGAATGTTTTCAACATTCAGTGTCCAACAGAGTCAATTAGCGTAACTGTGAAGATGGGACATAGGCTGTGCGTGACATCCCGTAATTATAGTGATGTGTGGCATTCCAGAGAAAGAACGCGGTAACAAATTCAAATGGTTATATAAATATACTAAGGAAGTATCCCTTTTAGTTAACAAGCATGTGCTTGTTTTAATTACAAGCACGTTTAGATGAAGGTAAACTTTCTAATCGCAAGAATTGTTGCATTGCTAAAAGTATCATATAACAAAGCCCAATTAAACTCCCAAGTTCACGTGATGCAAAAAAAAAAACAATACAGAAACAACGGTCTGCTAAACTTAACAATAACCTTCTGTTGAACAATTTTAATTGTAAATAAGAATTACAAATTCAAAAATAAAATTCAATCGCTGAACTTATGGTTAGTTAAAATCCGCACAGTGTTTTATGATAATGCCACCCCGTAAAATAGCATAAAATAAAGTAGCCCGTTTAGAATAATTTTAATTTTGTAATTCCTGTGCTGTTTGCTTATAACTCACCCCAGCCAGGTCCGCTTGAAAAGTATTTGGAAAGTATTCGGCGTAGAGTTCTGCTCCATTTTGGTCCGTGTACGGGTCCATTATGTGAGAAAAAATGGGAAGAAAGTCGTAGAGTTAGTAGCGAGGTACACACTTCTGATTAGCAGCTGCTCCTATACCTCCGCATTAGAAATTCTGAAAAAAAAAGTGTTCGATTGGGAAAATAAAATTGAAGAAAACGAAGTCAAGCGTAACAATTGGGTTCAAGACTGAGTGAAAAGTTCCAGAAAACTAAAACCTATTGTTTAATTCCATAAAGAACCTCAACGCAAGAGTTCAAAGTTAGCCTAAATCAGAAATTACTCGAAAACTAACTTCGCGCCACTAATTACAATTGACATGTAGAGCAAGCAAAATGAGTGTTATTGAGCCAAATGGAAAGAAAGGGCTCACCCACTCTGAGAACTAATTATGTTTTTAAATTTATTTTCCCGTCTGCGAGTAAATGAAGTTTCTAGTGGAAACTCCTGTCTCAACCCGCTCATGCTCACCACTCACGCCTCAATACTTTCGAAAAACAAAAACAATACATCATGTAAATTGAGCAATTCCAACTGGAACAAACTTTTGCGTGTATTCCGAGCAAAAAGTTCAAGTTATATAGAGGTAAGAAAATAAATGATCAGATGAGGCGGTAAGAAGAAATGTGACTCTGCCTGTCTAAACAGCGGAGTTTAGCAATAATAGAGTTTTCTTCGCCAGGCAGGCAATGAAATAAACATTCATTGTGGGAGAGCACTCAGGCTCGCTTGATATATACTCTGCTATATGTATGATAAATGCAGTCTGTTAACCTGCTCCAATGACACCCAACGGCGACCACCCCACACTTAATCTCTAAGACCACTCTGTTTTCTGTGTGTGAGCGAAACAATAAATAGGAGCATGGATTATTACTCCAGCACTGAAAAGACCTCACGTGAAAATGGCAAAAACTATGTGGTTCACTGTTCCAGTCAAAGGGGGAGTATCTAGCTGTGAGAAATATCAGCTATGCTGTCGGCCACCGGCGCAGATAAATATTGGCTAGTGAAATATTCTGCAAGGAGGGCTTCGTCCAAGCATCCTTGTTTGCACTATATTGGCATTTCAAGGCACATATTGGTAAGCGAACACATTAAAAACGCCGATGAAAGCAGCAGGACCCCACAAAGACTTGTCGAGCACCGTGGTCTTCGGGAATTAGATTGAAGACCAACTGCTTCCGGAACTTTTCAAGAGCTGTTCATATAAATGGAAGCAGTTTTTCGCGGCTATTTCTCAGTGGGAGGCCTTTTTGCAAACAGCGGAACCAAGTGCATGTTGTCGAGCTCACAACAGATTCTCTACATTGTTATCAGGAAATTGGAGTTCTTTGTCGTCGCGAAAATAGAAGAAATTTCAGAATGTTTTCGTCTACAAACCAAGCGCAAACGACTCGGTTCACCTAATTTTCTATGACAATTCTTTGAATCGCAAAACAATGAAAATTATTGTTTTACGGTTCAAGCAAAATATAAAACATAATAAAGTATTATTCTATGCGGAACATCTTGCAGCATAGGAAATACTAAGATTAACCTATTGAATTGGGTCAGTAAAACTTTTTAACCGACACTAAAGTCCTAGCCGACATTTATGCAATTAGTCCGGCGAACTCAAGTAAACGGGCTGCTTTTACTTAATCTCATGCTGAATATGATATGTTTTCTAGTTGTGAGTGTAAGACGCTTTCTCTGAATCGGAAATTACAAATATACATTTCTGTTTGTAATTAATATATTATTGATTACTAATTTAAGACATTATCTACATAGCTAGCTTTAGAATAAAGGAAAACACCTTAATCCCGGATGTTGCCCGACTGAACGTGTACATGAAGGCGGACCTTTGAAATTATTTAGAATTCAGTTGAAAAACATTGCTTGAATTTTAAAAGAAAAAGTTCTCCGTGTTTAGAAAGGCCTTTCAAGAGAGTAGGACGAGTTCTGAGCGGAAGTTTTGCTTTCAGTCGGCGATTGCCTTCGAATCATCTAGAATTCCTAACTAATGTGCATTAGTTATTTGATTTTTGCAAATTTATGCCAATTACCAAATTATGAAAAACCACAAATCAGCCCCGCTACATTCAAAAATAGCCTGTTTTCCGCTAGCTTTTCTAATGGTATTTCTTTAATTTGATACTAAACTTTCTCATTGTTTGTAAGTTAGCGGTCTGAATTTTTCCTGTAATGAAAGCCCATAGTTTTTTAGTTTTATTAAGTTTGTAAAACAAATTTATCTGTGGTTGAACGTTAGTGAAATGAATATGGCAGCTTGTTGGCTGAGAGTGCATTGAAGCATAACATCATGGGTGGTCCAATTAATTTGAATTTTATACCACACAGAGTGAGAATGCAGATTTTTGGTTGAATAGCAAGTTTTGGCTGAATATAGAATCATAAATAGAATACTCATCCTGATATCAAATAAACCCGCAACATTATGTGGTCGGTACCATAATCTCGTTGATAAAATCCAAACAATTTAGCTACGGGTGGTCAATACCTCCGCCAAGGAAGGACCATTAGTGAAGTGAAATGTGCTGGAATTAATAGCATGTCAATAGTGTAGTGAGTTCAAAATGAGACCTCCCGGAAACTCATACGGGTGGGCTGAGAAACAGAAATGCCACACTTGAGAATAACCAATCGTCCAAAACGAGTAGCGGGCAGTTATTGTTCAGAAAACAGGAAGCCAAATGTATGAACATATTTTTAGCTGCCAAAATTTGACTACTGGCTGGACCACCATTGAAGAAGATCAAAAATTGGAAATCATAATGTTTAAATAAGCATTTTTTTGAGAATCTGAGCAAAAATGATGAATTTGTATTATAATTAGGTACAAACAATTTGAAGCTTTGAAACTGGCCATGTAAAATTTAATCAAACCATTGAGGTTTCTTTTGTAATATTTTAAGTGCAATTTTGAATATTTATCGTAAATGGTTTCTAAATTTTGAGCGAGGTTTAAAATAATTAACGAATTATATCAGAAGAACAAAAAGCTCAATCAGATGATTAAATAATTAGTAAATTTTCGTGTTAATGTGAAGTTTTACAAAACATTTAAAAGATGCTAATTCATCTATTTATTCTATAACAGGAGGTCTGTCATGGCTGAATGCGGCTCGAGTTCCTTCAGAACACCAGGATCAATAAGTAAACTATCAATTAAAGTAATACAAGTGACTTAACGTTCGAACAATAAATATTCTATTCTATAATACTAGAAAAGGGTGAAGTGAACAATGCAGCCAATCAGTTACGAAGAAATTATAAAAAAACAATATGGTAATAATTTCACAGTTAACACAATTCAAAACCATACAAAAATTGAACTACATTCACTGGAATCCGCAGAAACTTAATGTTGTATAATTAGCTACATAAACGATGAGATTGCGTGTTCAGAATGACAATAAAGCAGAAAACAGTATTTTATTCAGAAAGAACTGTCTTACTCGTAATTGGGCTGGAAATTTCGTTAGTAGAAATGTGGAAACTTTCTATGAAACTACTTCCAACGAATATCAAAAGATTTTTTATATTACTAATGGTGAAATATAAGTTATCCGTGAAAACCATAAAAATTACAACATAACTACATTAAATAAAAGTCTATCATTTCTACTTGACCAGTTAGTAGAAGTCGCAAACGTGAGGTGCCAACCTCGTTTTGAGTTGAAACAAGTTCATAAGTCTTGAAAATCTGCCTTTGAAGAAAAATCGGGAATACCTACGTCACAGTTTTCTAAAGTGCAGCGAAAGTCGAATGTAAAGGTTGTAATTATGTACGGCTCGTTGCAAATAAATATAACTGGTTGAGCTGCCAGGAAACAGATTTACGAGGAACAACGATGACGAATACGCAGTTTTCTATGCTGATTTCGTAAAGATTCAAGCTAAAAAGTAAATATATTCACACATATAACTATTATCAAGAAAATAGAAGAAGCAAGCATTGAGAATGTTGGTTTGCATCAACTTATCAAGAGTTTTGGAAAATAAATACATGAACATGAACATTTATATGAATAACAACTACTGGTTATATTTAAAAACAATAAAAAGCAAAATAAATAATCAACAACAAAATTATTAAAGTAGAACTTTAAAGATAAGAATATTCGAGCTACTCGTAGTTCTGTTCTTGGAATGTCAATATATTAATAATAGGTTGGATTAGTATTCTTGTGGGGTAAGCTGTTTAGAAGTGAATGGATGAATACAAAGTTACCATTAGGAGTGTACAAGATGTGAACCTTATAAAGAGCTAAAGAATTTAATACTTATGCCGTTATTCACAGAATCATACTGATTAACCACATTTAACACTATAGTCTATCTCAAGACCTAGGTTTATAGCGCGGTAACACGAGCGGGGCGCTGAGTTATAAAAAAATGAATGTACTTTTGAAGAAAACGACCCACGTCGACCGATTTTACATTCATTTTTATAACACTGCGCCCCGCTTGTGATACCGCGCTGCAAACCTAGGGGTTGAGATAGACTATATTTATTGATAAAGAGTTCGCTAAAACATAAAAACAGAAGGAATATATGCCAAAATACTAATAAATCTGGGTGATCACATAAATTTCAGTCCGTATTACATTTGGCTCGGCATTTATTAGTTTTTCTTACGCGTTCCCTTGGGCTCATATAATTTCTCCTTATAAATTCTTTTACATTTTATGAAACCCTCATAAATATCCAATGTGGGTTTCAAGCAGCTTTTAAATCAGATTTTTGGGATCCAAAAATGTAATTGTTGCTAAAACAAGTGCTGTTTCTCTAGAAATAAGGAATATAGATAATCATTTTCATAAAAATTCTATCTCAAAAACTGAACTAAAATAACTGAAATAGTCGGCCACAACATCCAAAATGAAACCAATATTAAATGTAGAATATACATAAAACAAAACGTCACCGAATATGGCCAAATAGAAAATAGTAGGGTGAAACGATCACACATCGTGTAAACAGAATATTGAACACGAAAAGACTCATGTTCACAGCAACGGATTGAATTTCAATTCTGATTCTCCGACATTTTGAATGAGATAAATGTTAAAAAAGTGGAATATATATTAAGAAATACATAAAACTATACATCCGGTGTTACAAATATAGTTAGTAGTATGCACGACGGGTGTTGATATTACAGGTGGTTACATGAGTGCCGCGGGTTCGAGTTTATCATCTTTAGAAAAGTGAAACAAAAAAACTGATTCTGCCATAAGGTACCCATTACTTATGATTAATCAAAAGATGCATATACAACTAGGTTATACTATCTGAGACAACTTTTTTGATACGTCCTAACATTGGACTAATGAATCACCCGCAGCCTTTAGAATAGCGCGGTTTTGTTTCCGGCAAAACATAAAATCACTGAATGCTAAATATATTTAAAGGTGCAGGTGGGTCTAACAATAAAATAACAAAGCTGAATAGGTAGGTGAAAAGAGTTGTTTGTCTTTGAACCTAAAGCCGCATAACAGGGGCCCTCTGAAATAGAAAAGCAGGCCACCCACTATGTTTATTTGTGCGGCGTGAATGGATATAATGAAGAAGTGTTAATGAGGAAAACGACCGCCTAGTGGAGAATTGAGCTCTCTCACAAACTAACGCATATTCCACAATTTAATATTTAGATGAAAATAGGAATAATAAGTTTAGCCATAATGCTACCTTCTTAGGAAAGAAAACTCTTCAATTGGTAGAATGAATCCTATTGAACAACAAAATAAAAAGCCAAATAATATAATAAAACACCCATATTGGCATACGTAAATAAAAAACCAGTGGATTTCTCTCAGGCCTCCTTGTAAAAGCCGAAATCTGAAAGAGATATGCAGTGATTAGGTTCGCGGCACCAGCGCGATCCTTAAGGAAACTTAGATCTGTGGAACGCGGGCTTCAGCCTCCCTGAT
>JAQGAV010000399.1:0-34075 GCA_034691345.1 Phasmarhabditis papillosa
AAAACATATTATATTACATTAATATTTCTTACATACTTAGCCATATAGAATTGTAGAATATCGTGAACTCCCATAGACGAGGTAGGTCGGCCAAAGTCATCAAATGGGCTAATTGCTTCAGCTACCTCTTTGTGATGATTAGTTTGCCGTCCTAAAATACATTATACCATAGGTAGAATAGTCAACGTCAAGCAACTGTTATTGCCATAATTATAAAAATTTCCTCGATTTCCCGGGGTGCCCTCCAGAAATCAGTCCTAAATTAGGGGTCCTCCGTATATTTCAACTGGGTATTCCACCTATGTATTTAAATAAAAGAATAAATAGTGTAAACATACCGACATACAGCGTAGGGATATTGAGTGAATCATTGATCTCAATATCAGGCATATTTTGAAATAGAGCTCCATTATCCTGCAAAACTGTCGAATATAGCTATTAAATCGAAACTACATACAATTTGATTCGGAAGAGCATCGCCAATAGGAGAAGGATCGTACTCATCGTCATCATCAAATCCGAGTCCAAGGTCATCATCTAATATTCATAATGTTCAAACGTCCGTACTTTACTAATAATAGACTACCAGATTCGTCTATAACTGGAGGTGGTTGTTGTGGTTCCTGGCGAGTAGGTTGTTGTGGTCCCTGGCGAGTAGCTTTTTGTGTAGGTCGTGTCCTTTGACGGTATGCAATTCGCTTCGCGTCGATTCTACGTTTGGATTCTTTTGTTATCTGATCGATTAAAGCATCGTGCACCTAAGAATAAAAATTAATATGGGTGATAACACTAAATTAAGTATAGAGAAAAAAAAACTAACCCATTCATTGTCTTTGGATACCAATCCTCTCGTCTTCTTTTTCTTGCCATCGAGAAAGAACATTTCATTAATGTACTTATGAGTTTCTAGTGTACGTGCCCTCGTATCCAATTGTTCTTCCTCCTGAAAAACGAGCAAGATATTCATTTCCCTTTTCTCTCGCTAAAGGCAAGCTACAGTTATACTACAGGAAAAACATGGATGATCAAAGAATTGCGAACACAGTTTCAAAGTTCAATGTTACGCCTTATTTTTCTACCAGGGGAAAGCAAGGGACCGGATAAAACAAACAAGTATATAGTAGCATACCTTCTTTCTGCGTTTCAATATTGCAGTAGTATTCAATTCAGTTTTGATGGAACGAGTGGATCGAATTTTCCACGACAAATTTTCAAATGAATCCAAGTATTCATTCAAAAACAAATCCTCTTCATCATCTATATTTTCAGGCGCTTCCCACTGAAACAAATAATTAGGCAAGTATGTGCAAATACACACCTCATCAGGTTTCTTGTATTCAGGCAAATCATCGTCGCAATCGAATTTATCAAAGCCGGAGGAGTCGTTGTCAAATATAGGACCTCCTCTATCGTCCTTACCAAATAACGTGACTGAGCTCGGCCTAAAATAGAAGCATAAGATAATTTAGGAACTCAAATAAGAACCTTCCTGGAGCGTTTGCCATAAACGTTGGGGTCATCGCTTTTCGATTAAACTCGATACTTGAAGCCCTCGGAGGCTTGTTAACCTGATTAATATCCAAATCAAGTATATCATTAGTATCAACCATAGTAATGACTAAAGAAGAGAATTTTTATAGAATAAAATGGGAAACTTACGCTCTGTTACACGCTTGGGACTTCCGCATCCTGAATCAGCATCAGAATTGTTACATTCTGTGTTTGGAGGATTGCTATCCACGAAGTCATCATTCGAACGGTCATAAATCAGGTTAGCATTCAGTAAATCCAAGAGTAACGCGCCCTGAAACATCATATACTAAGGATAAAAAAGTAGTATGATACTTCGGGACCCATGTAACCAGTATTCAGCTTAAAGTCGTCTTTCTTTCCTATCAGTTTTTTGTTGTTTTCATTGGCATACAGAGGAACATTGCATTTTTCAAAATCTCCCAACGGCATTAACGACATTGGCATGATCGAGATAGAGGGTATTTCAGTTTCACCGCCTAGACAACTAATACGTAAGATGAGAATAATTTACTTACGTTTCAACACGAGATTCAATGTGGGTGCGGATTTGAAACGACCGAAATCTTGTAAAACACAGGGATCCATATCTGCAGAATGACATTCACCATCATCATCAACATTTCCAGGAAAATCCTCTTCAATTCCCTCATCATCAGCTAAAACGGCTTAATATATTAATGACAATTTCAATGGCCCACCTTTCTTCTTTTTAATTGTCTTTGTGGCCTTCAATGCTTCGAAAAAATTTAAAGCTTGATCATGAACATGATCAACCTTCCTCCCAAATACAGTTACTGATCCTTGGATTAGCATGGCAGCTTCCGCGAAGTTAAACCTGGAAAATCTCGACAACTGAATAGACAATTGAATTTTCAACAAACCTTTGTCTATGAGCATTATCGATCTCAAATTCCACCTGATTCGCGATCTCGGCTAACTGATCATTATACTGTTGCAGAACATCGACAATGTCTATGTCAAAATTTCGGTGGATATCTTTTATGGGCTGTAAAAGATACGCGTATTTATGACCTGCATTGTCATCGTCCATCTATAAAGCAAAATGTTATGAAATTTGATATAAGAAAACAGAGACGAAATAATATAAGGCAAACAACCAAACTAGACAACAAACACAAAATAATGAACTTTTTATCTATACTATCTTTATCACATATCTAGTTATGCCTCTTTGGAAGGGCGAGTCCGACTAGGTTAGCACTTTCTGCGACGGTTTTCTCGGTACCTTTATAACGGTCTTGTAATTCTGCCAGTCTTCGAGTACTAAATTCGTAGTAACTATCTAATTGAGAACCAAATATTACCTAGACAAATAAGTTACATAAAGGTGGGATACGTGCTCCATCTCATTTGGTGCCTTCCCAAATATCCTCTGCGTAACTTGGTGCTCCTTCACTTGAGCAAGAACATATTTGAACTGTTCAGACTCTTTAGAAAAATTCTGAAAGAACGACATATATATAACATAAAATATGATGAGACTCACCCTGTCTACTTTTTTTAGCTCAGAAACAATCTGTCTGAATGCCTTGAAGGCCTGGGCACTTCGTTCAATATTACCGGCCATCTTAGCTGGGTTCTTACTAAAAACCGCTTGATATCTAATAAATATATCAAATCAAATCAAGAAATAGACATAGAAAGAATTGGAAGAAAATATTATTAAAAATTAAAAACCCTAATTCAAAACGTTACGTCCCGGCTCGCCAATTTTGGCGCCCAATTAGCCGTGGGTCAGATCGGTGGAAAATCAAGGACAGCTTGAAGCCTAATTCCTAGTTTTAGTGATGTTCTTTCTACAATTTTATTGCCCCAGGGCCGGCTTGCCGGTTTCGGCAGCACTTGTCCCAAATGCAGTCGTTACATATTCCCCTGAATTTGTATAACTGCATACATACGGAACCTGCCGATCTGAAAATCGATATTTTTTAACTATTATATCTAATGTTATTTTCTAGTATAGCTCGACCAATTTGTATTTTTGTAATGTATGAAAATCAGGGCCGGGAAATTTTCTGCCCGGCCCTGCACGGCCAGGGGACTTGTCGAAGGTCAAAAAGTCGGCCCGGCTACCACTTTTGCCACCCCTGGCTCTGTTGCATAGTTGGTGGACTAATCGCTTGCAAAGGGTTATAGCACGAAATGCATATTTCTTAGAGTAATTAGAGCAACTTTAGAGCAAATGTACCCTCCAGTTTAATTTATTAGACCCTTAACGGCAAGCGATCAGTCCGCCGCCGGTTTGTTGGAATTATAGCCAATTATAATATCATCTGAATTAGAACCAACTGTTCTTTGATTTCCTGTTGTTTGCCACATCCGTGCAGCATCTAATCATGTCTTAAGCTGTATTAACGAACTGTAAGCTACAATACTATTTAGCTTTTAGTTTACTGAGACTTCAAGACTTGAGAAGTCTAGTCTTATATTTAATTTGCTATTATGAATCAATGTAAATAAAGAATGTGTAATTCCATGAGTACAAGAGTTTAAAAAAGAGCGACTACACAACTACAGCAACGGAAATGAACAAATATATATATATTATATATGGAAAAGTATTTGTAATATTATATGAAACATATATTAACAGTGTTCTTATTTAATTAAGCAAAGCAGCGTTAAATATAATGTTAGCAGAGCAATACAAGGTGGTTTTCATTAATAGTTTCTATCCAGCGGTACTCACAACATAAAACACTTTTCCCATCACAAATACGCTGCACGTAGGTGTCACAATCCGACGGTTTTTAAACTTACCCGATTTAATTACCCCAGTTTAAGGTAAACGCGACACGCCGGAAGTGTGTGCCGCGAGGCCGTTGCCCAAGTGCGCCATTGGGCAAGTTTTGGGATCATATCCTGCAAAACGCCAGGTCATATAAATAGCCACTGGTGGCATCGGCGGCTAAAATTAGAACATAAAACGCCTCATAAACTGCCATAGCCACACCAAAAGCCGGCAAACACGCCACATGAAAACACACAGGCGCTGTCAGCCACCTGTTGCGCGACGTTGCTATACCAGTGGCCATCCTAGCCACTAGGATAGGCATTGTTATACTAGCCAGGTCATGTTTCCCAGCACAAATACGCTGCACGTAGGTGTCACCTTCCCATAGTTTTCATGATTTAATTACCCAAGTTTGAGGTAAGCGCGGCATGCCGAAAGTGTGTTTTGCGAGGCCCATAGGAATGTGCAAGCGCGCCACTGGGCAAGTTTTGGGCAAATCCTGCCGGACTGGATACCGGCAGGGAAACCCAGGGCAAAATTTTGTTAAAATTCTGAGGGAAAAAGCCACATGAATACCCAGTAGCCGCATCATATCCTGCCAAAACGCCTGGTGGCGCGACTAGCCATATAAATACTTTTGTGAAACGAGGGCCGACCCGGCCCGGGCCGTACTTTTGTGAAACGAGGGCCGACCCGGCCCGGGCCGTACTTTTGTCAAACGAGGGCCGGCCCGGGCCTAGAAGTTCAGATAAGACAGACTTTATCACAGGATTGCAGAATGTTTGCAATGTAGAAAACTAAACATTTATTTGCAACTGGTGTTTTTGCAGTATTTCTATAATTATAGTTTCATGATAGATAGTCGGTAGACCATTATGAACCTCGTCAATGGTGAACTTCAGTTGCATCGGAAGTTTGTCATATTCACCTTGTCGGCTCCTGTCGCTCCCGATCCCCTGGTTTTATCTTATGACATGGCTGCTATTTTAACGATCCGATTCGCTCCGGATTTGCGGTTATTTGGCCCGGACCAGCCGGTGAATTCCCTGTCTTGTGTCATGAAGAAGAAAATCAGTTTCAATTTTGCTAAATAAACTATTCTCATGTCTGTTAATCGAATAGTTCTAGAAACATGAAAAAGACGACTTTCGGTCACTGTTGGCCAAGTTTGCTAAACTGTATCTCTTTTTTTTCAAAACTCTTTCCGTTATGGCAGAAGACAAATTAATGTTACACTGTAAAAAGGTTCAAAGATAATGTTTCTCATTGGAAAACCTGTATTTGTGGATTACCGACATTTCCCTCCCAAAATTAGCACTAGAGCGCGAGGCTATGTATTTCAAGAAGTATCCTCCCTACACAAATCCCTTAGAATTGTGCCAAAACCAGTTAAGAATATAAGTTACCGCATGATCTTTCCATTGTCAACAAATCTCACTGAACACCTCTATGGCCGCATCCACAAACTTCTGGAGTTTCATTCCTTTCCTGGTTTTATTTTCACAGGCTCCCGAGGCAAGGTAAGGTTTTATTTTCTCGCCGGGGAAGGGCAGCGAGCTACCCAAAAGTTTGTGGATACGGCGTGTTTAATAACCTTGTTATATTCGGCGGACTAATCGCTTGTTACGGTACAAACTGCAAATTTATTAGAGTTTATTAAAGCAATTAGAGCAAATATATTCTTTAATTCGAATTTGTTAGACCTTTAGCTGCAAGCGATACCATAATTCTGTAGGAAAACGTATTTTCTGTAGCGTGAAATAAATGTCCCTGTCTGACTAAAGACTGAATATTACATATTATTTTCTATAATTTTAACTTTCTTGATAGTTTAAACATAACAGATCACTAGTTATTAATACCGTCCGAGTGTCAGTGACGAGGGTGTGGGCTGATTGCTCCGCCCCCTTCTTAGGACTTGCACGGCATCTATGTCAATGCGCACTTTTATCTAGAAACTTCAAAATGAAACAAACAAACTATTCTGTATATATACTCGATAGGAGGTCTGCCGGAGCAGTTTCATCAGCTGATTCTTTACTAAATGTAGAGTTTACAAACCATACCGGACACCAATAGGTTTATAGGCTATTTTAAACTCTTTGGGGTATCCGAAAATAAGCGACTCACTAAAAAAGAAACTGGCTAAAACGCAACTATTTTGAATGCGATTCACAACATGTTGAAACAGTCATTTTTCGCAATGAAAGCTCAATCCTTTAATTTTTAATGCATTTTGTTAGAATTTCAGCATCGTTACTGTAGCTTTAGGCAAAGTTTCGGCACAATAGAGCACACTCACAGGTTTTGGCACTTCGCCTAACCGATGAGTTCAACATGTTGTCGATTGCAATATTTTGAGTTCAATGCCGTGTTATATACTAGTTGGAGTGTTACAATAGTTTGGGAGGGAGGTCTCCCCAATTATTTGAATACCCGACTACCCCGGTTCAAAATCTTGAAGCTGACTATAGTCCGAATCCAATTACTCCTTTTCGATGGAGCGAATAATGAATTGATATTGCCTCCCGGCGATTGGTACAGTTGCGAAACCTATCCTATTGAGCAATTTATAACTATCGTAAATCATATCAATAACAAAAACTATTCTTTTTCATCATGACTGACCTAATACTTTCTATTATTATTTAGTTCCTTATTTAGACTGGGAAGTTAAAATTTATTTTCTGTTATTAAAATGTTAATAACTTTTATTTTCATACCATTTACGATTCATTTACTGTTATCTCTTATGTCCCTTTTTGTTAATGTAATAAAAATACTCTTCCTAACATAGCTCTTATAAAAATGTGTCACATGCCACAACTCGCACTATTTTTGAAAGTAACCAATTTTATCGGGTTTGGGAGAAAATTTCCTGAACTTATTAAATAGTCTGAGTAACGCCCTGAACCGGTTACTACAGTATAATAGTAGCTACGATATTACGAAGACTTGAAAAGAATGCTCAAAAGCAGATCTACATAAGACTTGTACAACATCCAGCTATAGTCGGCGGCCAAGGTTTATGCAGGTGTATACGGTACGAACTACAAATTTTATTGGAGCGCCAAAACGCTGGCTAGTCAATGGTGCAATGTATAACACCACAACTAACTTATTTTTCTTAAACAATTTAATTATATTAATGAATATAACAATTTTGCGCGTTGTAAATTGAGCACTCAGACCTTTAACTTGCATATCGTTTGTACGCCGACTATACCTTGAAGCGGCGCTACTGGTCTGAGCGGTAAAATGAACTATAGTCTGCTTCAAAACTAGATCGATTTCCGTGTTGAATTGTTACCAAAAGGTGAAATTTGTTGGATATTCCGTTCAAAACTTCATTAAGTTTCGTAACATTTCTCATTGTTAAAACCAACTGTATCGCAGATCTTCTGTAACCGCGCTCCTCTTCTAAAAATAGTCCTTTAATGAAATGGGCGGCAGTCCTTTACCTAGTTCAACTTTGGTCACGGTGCTTTGTTGTAATATTTCGCTCATCTTAATTCATATCATTGATATAACCCCTACACACGGTAAAATAGTCTTTCTCTCACAATATCTCCAAGGTTCTCATCACTGCTATACAAGCGTTTCTTTTTCATCTATTTTATTCTTTATTCTAAATGTTTTAACTGTTAGATGAGACCAGAGATCATAATATTCCCGAATCTTTTAGACTAATTAGTTCGTCTGGTTCCCCGTAATTTTATACAATACATATCGCCATACCATTTCTAATTGGAAATGTATTACTAACCCGAAATGTAATTTCTGATCACCCAAACGTAACTAAACTATTTGTTGAGCTTCATTTTTAACTATTAACTTTTATAAAGTCTTACTCTAGTTGTTTTACAAGCAAAACTTACATCCCGCCTCTCTTACTCGAAGCGCGGTGTTACAAAATTTCGTCGCCGCGATACAGTCTAGATTTTGAACTCGACTGGATATAATTGAAATCTATATTATAAAATAAGTTCTTTTATAATACTATTACACAAATATTAATATTATTAGTACTTTTCAGATATGCGAATACTATATTCGTTTTGTATATTCCTTTGTATAGGACAAGTCCTTTGCTATCGTAGATACGCAGAACCACTACAGGTTCTTCAACCTAATAAGGTTAGTTTATAAGTTAAAAGAGACTCCAAACAGTCACGTTTTAAAAACTACAGTAATCAAAGAACAACTGCAAATCTCGGAAAACTCGGAGGTTTTAAAATTTTGAGGCGAATCGTTATACAGTCAGGTTCACAAGTAATAACGGAGTTTCAAAAAAGAACCTTGTTTTGAAAAACGAAATATACGCAAAATTAAACAAAAATACGCAAACAACACTCCATTATTACTTTTGAATCGGACTATAGATCTAACTATAAGTTTATATAGTATTTTGTTACAGGATGGTGTATATGAGGTAGATATGGTAGTAACTAAGAAGCTTTCTATGAGTGTTCATTCTAATAATCAATATCAACATGGAACACCGTTAGATTATGATCCTACTTCTGTAAGTTTAAAAACATTTTATGGAATGGCAGTCTAACTAGCAGTTTATTTTCCTAGAATAAAAGAATAGTAGATTTCTTCGGGGCAGGGCTTCGGCTTTGCATTTCTTCTTCTGAGCATCTTCTGAGCATAGACGATTCCTTTCTAAAACTAAGTCTTTGGGTGCGCAAAACATGAGATAAATATTGAATATAGTCCATCTCAAGACCTAGGTTTCCAGCGGGGTTTCATGAGCGGAGCGCAGCGTTATAAAAAAATAATGTAATTTTGGAGAAAACGCACCACGTCGACCGATTTTTTTACATTAATTTCAAAACGCGTTTACATTAATTTATTATAACACTGCGCCCGCGCTGGAAACTTAGGTCTTCAGATAGACTATAGTTGTTCGCATTTTTCACAAAGTAGTAGATATGATTATAATTAGCCTGAAGGTTTTCTATGTAATCAGACTTAATCTTGTCTAGTATTGTAACATTGTTACTGGTACCATAATTCTCAAGCTATAATATTCCTGTTACTATTTTTCCCCCAAACTAGTGCATATATTGTGCCTTTTGGGTAACATCAAAGCTCCATTCTCGACCAATGCGGCCTTAGCGTCATCCACGTACTTCTGCCAAAATAGTCTTTAAAACATCACGTTTCAACCCAGATAAAACCTGCCAAACATAAATAAAAGTATTTTATTTGGCGGATAAGCGAAAGAAGTTTGATTGATAAGGTCAGAGACAGGTCTTTTTTATCTTTGCTCCTATTCGAACTGCGGCGGTGTGGCATTTTCACAATCGCGGTGTTATGATTAAAATAAGACGGCTTGTCGCCTCTGCAGACCGCCGTGTCATAAAACAAGATAAGCTGTTTTGGAGACGGCGATAAAAACCGGAAAATATATGCTGATAGTGGGAATACCGGAGAAGACCGTTAATAACTCTTAGTGGATTCTGGGCATATAGAAAGAAGTCGATTTTCACACAGTCTGATTCAAAACCTAGGTTTCTAGCAGAGTATCCTGTAGGGAAGGGGTGTAAAATAAAAGTGAATGCACCTTTGAAGGTGAGGCAATTTATCGATTTTCCATTAATTTATATATAACAACACTTCTCTCCAGGATTATGCGCTGGAAAATGAGTTCTTCCGACAAACTGTGTACTTTGTTGAAATCCTAGCGCGGTGGCGCAGTGCACTGCTGGCCTGATTATGAACATAAAGCTCCACGAAACAGACTAGTCAAAAACAGAACTATTTTAAAAGCTATTGCAAAACTTTCAGTTCATAATAGCTCTGGTAGGGTTTATATAGTCAGCTTCAAGTGTAAATACGCCATTTTAAGAAATCTATTTTTTATGAGTCTGTTTCGCCAGCAGAACGCGAGCACTCTGCGAATGCTTCACGGCCAACGTTGCGGTTGCCAGTACCGCGCGCTAACTTTGCCAGTAGATGAGGTGGAAAAATCGAAAATATACGCAGGGACCACGGTCTCTTTACTCTTGGAGAAGACTATACCACACCGTAACCGGCATAGGTCTAGTAACAAACTATATTACGGATCTAAAGTTTTTGGGAAAAATGGGGGAAGCTAACTTTCAAAACATTTTAAAAACAATGCCACTTGAGATTCTTATATTCAAAAATTTCAATGTTTAGGGTAAATGGACAAGAAGAAACCCCGACCAAACGGTAGGCTGCTTCGATAACTCTACTATGAATCCTAACACTAATTCGGGAGATGCACAAGACATGGAGGATGTTTTAGTTATGGACGGAAAACACAAGAGAATTGTAACTATTAATGGAGTCAGGTAGGAGCTATGGAAGCTGTGAAGCTAGAGCTACATTACATCCCAAAAACTAGGGGTAAAAAATATAATTTCTCCCGAGTTAGCTCGCTTTCACTGGAGCTCAATTCGTATTGACTGTACAGAGCATATTTCAAATTTGAAACCAATCAAAATGTTTTTCAATATCTGAAAGTTAGTAAAACATTATTTATTTAATTTTGAGCACCCTTTAACATGGTTCGTATGAATTCTAGTGATCTATCTAACTTAGGTATTCAATTCATCTTGCATTGTAACCTAGAAGACTTCAAACATTATAACAATATATAAAACATTAGTAATTCCTATTATTTTAGTCCCGGTACCACAGTAGTTGTTCCCTATGGAGCAGAGGTTCTTCTAAAAGTAAAAAACAATCTTCTTATGGATTCTATTACAATGCATGTACATGGAGTAGATAAACATGGATTATGGTACATGGATGGAGTTGCATTTGTACAACAATGTCCTATTACTTCTACTAATTAGTAAGCTTTACTTTTATATGCTGAATTTTATAAAATACTTTTTATAACTTTCAATTGACTATTCAATGCCACATTTTATTCTGCTTCACAGTTTATACCGAATGGTAGGTATATGAATGGATGGGCCGGCGATTAAATTTTTCGGTGCGCCAACTTTTTTTTGGCGCGATTCACCCATGCTGGATGATATGGTAAAGCTGTCGGTTGGAATCCACCATGTGCCAAGGTCCAGATTCTGAAGAGCACCTAGAATCGCTAGCTAGAACGATAACCCTTTTATTTTTAGTTTTGAATACCGTTTCATCGCTGACAATGTAGGAACTCACTGGTACCACGGACATATGCAGAGTGATCGTGGAGACGGACTTCTAGGAGGTAAAAGAATTAGTTAAGGAAAAAATAAGTTTCCGGAATCTGATATATCATCAGCATTTCCAAATTTTCCTTGAAAACTTCCAAAACTTTCATAAAATGCAATGAACTTTTAATAAAAAGAGTTGAATGACACTGGAGCGCGTGAACACACAGAGATAAACTAGAGCTATCGTAATCTCATACATACAATCGACGCTGCAATAATGATTTGTTTACTTTTGTTAGGTTTTGTTGTTGTTAATGCTTCTGATCGTTCTGTAGCTACAGTAGCTGGCCCTCGTGTTGTGCCTACTAGAGAATATTATCTTATGCTACAGGTAAGAGAAGAGAGTTATTAATTAGCAACCATATAAAGCTCTTAAAAATTAGTTATATAAGTCAAATATATATAAAATTAACGAACATGCCTTTCAGTTTATTATAGCGCCTAAATAATTCAAATTCGATTTTTAATCTGGAAAAGTACTCGGATCTATTTGGAGAGCTCGGTTTCCGGCGCAGCATCCTGTGGAGAAGAGGTGTTAAAGTAAAACAAATGTAATTTTGAAGGAAACACCCTCAATCCACGGAATTTCCATTCATATTAATCTACCACTGCCTCTATTTAGGACACTGCGTTTGTAACCTATAGGCTATAAGTAACGGCAGTCTTGTTCTAGTGAATTTCAAAGAAAATTGGGCGCTATCGCCCGTAATGCTTTCGAAATGACCGCCGCAACAAATATTGCGAGCCCTTGTACTGCATTGCATTCTTCTTTGTAACCCCGCCCACTTTCTCGCTGGACAGCGTTTCCTTATATTGGTGAACCAGAGGATCTCGTATAAAACTCTTCATAATTAAGGTTAAACATAAGATTTCATAAATCGGTTTTCGGAACTATGTAACTATACTAGTAGGACAGTTGTTCCACTGGAAGTAATCAGAAAAAAAGCATAAATTGTTTGTGGGTTCGGGTCGCTACCTATATCTATTGCTAAATACTATTTAACTAGCTCTGTTTCCAATCTTTTGCCCAGAAAAGTTCTTTCTGAACACTGTCAATACAACTAGTTTACTAACTCTAACAAAGGTTAAAATACGTTAGCCTTAATTCCATACTATGCACTTTTCATTACTAAGACTATAATAATGTACGATTAGAAGAGGAATAAATTACAATTAAATCTAAAGTTCTTATTTTTACACTTTTATTTCGTTGCTATTCTATTAGTGTTATTGTCAAATGACGTGACTCCGGTCACTATCAATATTGTACTTTTGATTTTAAACTTATAATATGGAAAACATTAAATAAACTAACAAAAGATAATACTTTTAAAACAAAGTGCTAGAAATGAATCAACCAGGGAACTACTTAATTGCAATTTGTTTAGAAGCGGATTTTAGAGCGGTATTGATCAGATTACAAATCCTTAATAAAAACTGATGCTATAGTCTTTTCCAGTGCAAACTGGAATATCTAAAATACAGTAACCCGAGATAGTGGTGACAGCGAAGCCCAAATTTCAAAATGCTGTATAATTGTTCGTTTTTCCTCAAATTTGTTGATATTTATATAGTTTTTCATAACTTTTCAATTTGAATAAATTAAAACAAAAATATTCACTTCAGCATACTGTACCATTAAAGTCTTTTACACGGCCTCGCACTTGAATATTACTATGCTAACACGGTACCTTTTGCCAATGCGAAGATAAATGTTCTAGTATCAAAAACCGAAAGTCCCTCGAAACTTTTTAAAGAACCATCTTTGCTCCCATTAACTGAACATCTTTTAGGATTGGACGACCATTCCTTCCGAGGAGGCATGGCAGAATCTAGATGATAAGACAATGAAGTGGATGTATGGATTTGATGATTTCTCAAAGTGTTGGCAGCCTACAAGAACTCGCGATGGAGGAAATGTGGGCGGAGCCGTCCCAATCTCGGCCATAACTGTAAATGATAAAGGATGGTACAGTCAGGAGGATATAAGAAACAGACCTAATAAACTACCAGTGGAAAGATTCAAGATTAGAGATAGTAAGTTATGCTCTGATGTTAAATAATGACCGTTTTCTGGAAAGTTTGTCTCTGAACTATTGTCTGTATCAAATGTTTCCAGCGCATCTTCGCGGAGAGACGAACACTTGTTTCTGAATCTCTCAAACGTACCCTATTACCGCTCTTAACACCTTTTTTATGATAGATAACTTATTGTTTTATAAACTAAATTTACAAAACTTATAGTCGGTGGACTAATCGCTTGCAAGAGGTTATGGTAAAAACTGCAAATTTATTAGATCTTATTAGAGTACTTACAGCAAATTTGTTCTCTAGTTCAAATTTTTTAGACCTTTAGCTGCAAGCAAATGGTCCGCTGACTATTTATTTTACTTAACCTACCTAGGCGAGGATGTTCTACTTCGTATTGTTAATGGCGGTGTAGCACAAGAGCTAATGATGTACATAGAAGGACACAAAATGACTGTAACTGCTGGAGATGGAGACGAGAATAAACCAGTGCAGGTACATTAAATAAGAGAAGAATTTAAATGTTGAGAATACAAATACAAACTTACCACTTACCACAACATACATGATTAGTGCATTTAGGAAATTTAAAATCTGGCGGAAAACTTACTTTTTTGATAATTCCCGTAATATAATATAGATAGAGGATAAAAATGTATAATTAAAACCCTAGCTTTTTTAGGTAGATCGTCTTGTTATCTTCCCCGGAGAGCGATATGACGTTCTTATTAAAGGACTGAAGAATCCCGCCAAGAAATCTTACATGTTAGTTACAGTAACCCAATAAAAAGAAAATATGAATATTTAGGATTCAATTTGAAACATTAGAGTTCTATAAGTGGAACTGGTCTAATATGCCAACTACTTATGGGGTCGCTTTCTTGGATTATGATGGAATCACTAAAGTAGACAACAAAAAACGTTAGTCACATATTTTAAATATAAATGTTTTCAAAATAATAAGCGCTCATAAACAAATTATTGAGGTCGATTTGGTTGGCCGCAATAACTTGTTTATTTTATAAATAATATAACTCCAACCCATGGTCAAATTGAATCAAAATCACTAAGGTTGGGCTTCATTTTGACTATATGAAACGTAGATCACGAAAAATTTGGCTCATATGTTGAAGCTGATTCTGCACAGCTATCGCCTCGGACTGAGAAATCGGGGCAGTGACCATATAAAGGGATGGAAGTCAACGGATCAGCCCGGGCTGGATACCGGGTTATTCGCTTCGGGTAGACCCTTAAGGACCTGTGCCCGTAGTATAGAAACACACGAGTCGAACCCACAGCCTCAAATCCTCACGGATTAAGAGACCGCTGCTCTAACCACTAGCATAAAGCACCCGGGCGTTTCTATACTACGGCCACTGGTTACATAGATTTAAATTATAAATCGGTTATGTTTGTTATTTTAAATGTTTTAGCGAACTTCCTTCCCACAATGTGTACGGCTGATCGCAAGTGTACTGTACTTAACTGTCCTTATGAACATTATGCACCAGAGTTTAACTTTACTTGTATTGCATATGATAAACTAGAACATCCATATCCAGCAATGATTGATCCAGAAATTATCCAGAATAAACCATTTAAGAGTGGATATGAGGTAGAGTTTATATTTAAATTATCGGACATTATCTTAACTGATAGCTGAATATACCTAAATTATTAAAGTTCTACTACAGTACTGAGAGTCTGAGCTTTTTATTTTAAAAACAAATCTGCTGTATTTTAAAGGGAGTTTTTATTTTTTTCTTGTGACCGCTACAGTTTAGTCTCAATAAATCCCTATCATCTGAAGAATAAACTTATAAAATAGATCTTAAATAGTAATATTGATATAGTGTTATTCAGGATGAATAATGGAGTGCTAACTGCGTATTTTAAGGAAATTTTGCGTATATTTTCGGTTTTCGAATATTATCAGAGCCATTTTCAATGAGATTCTTTTTTAACACTCCATTATTACTCTCGAATCAGACTATAATTTTCAAAATCTGTTTTCATTAATAAATTACTTACAGGAACATTTCATAAATATGCACTTTGATTCTCATGTAGATGGATATAAATTCAAGCATCCACAAGGAATGCCCTACTATTATGAAGGACATATGGATGAAGTATCACTGGTGAGAATCGGGGACCATAGTCCTTACGCTCAGTGCTTGATGAGAATTTCACGGGCCGGGCCGGCTGGCCGGGCTCTTCGCAGCCCTGCTTAAGATTACTCACAGAAACCTCATCTTTGGTAAACAAGTATTAACTTAATTGAAGCTCTCTCTGATTTCCGCAATGAATCGATAGTTTCCGGTATCTGGAAGATTTTGGGTTCCGGAAATGTATTAGAAGTATATTAGGAAAAAGTTTTCCCAAGTTCTTCGAAATGTAGCAACGTTTTATAATTAGAGCATACTTCTTATTCCAGCCCTGCAACGAGACTCTCTGTCCTCGTGGAGCTAACAAATACGAGAGAAACTGTCGTTGTTTCTACCATAAAGAACATAAACTAAACAATATAATACAGGTATACTGTAGTTATAATTAGTTAGATGCTCATGTTCCTTAGGTTACTGTATTTAATATGGGTACTGGAGGTGGGTTCGGAACCGGCTACGCGCATCCATTCCACATCCATGGACATCACTTCCATGTTATGAAGGTAAGCTAGTTTAGATTTAGGATTTAGTTACTCATCACAATTATTTCCGGAAATGTCATTTTCTATTTACTTATTAATAGAACGTATATTCTACGGACAAATCTCATGTAGTTTAAAGGTCTATTTTTTATAAGGCGATCGCACAATTATATCGGTTGCTTGTACATTTTCTTTCGATTTCCGCGCTCCTTCTAAATTCTACAGTACACCTTTGCAAACGATTCATCCGTCGCACCAGTTACCAGTTAATTTCTGCTTTCTGCTTTTATATTTGATAAATATCTTTACAAAGTGTATGTAATCATTTATCTTTAATTTAATTCTGTTTATTCTTGTACTTATAGGTCGGATGGCCTACTTATAATGCAACAGGACACATTCAGAATATGAACCCAGATATAGACTGTGATGGACCTAATGTGAGTTGGGGATCGAATTCTTAAAGAACTTATTTTATAAAGTTATAAAACATCCGATAAGGAATCGATATTTCTTGCGTGATAGAACACTGCTGCTTCCAGGATACTGTGCTGTCATCCTAGCTCTAGAACAGGGGTCCCCAAATTGCCGGCCTGTCGCGACCGACTTTTGCAGAAGTGTCGACCGACCGCAGTCGAGGTCGGTCGAGGTCGGTCGGGATCAGGGATATTCGCAGTGACAAAAATTAATTCCGGAAAACGGAAACCGGAATTTTTAAATATTACCGGGAATTCCGGACATCTCTGGTCGGGATGGGCTCGTCGAAAAAATGAAACTACTTTAGAAAAAGTACATGTTTGAGTTTTCCGCCCTTATTTAGGACCGGTCGCGACCGACTTTTCAAAAATTCACGACCGGTCGCGCGGAGCCCTGGCTCTATACAGACAATATGCAAACATATTACTGGGCACATTTAATGTTCATAGGAATGCATTGGGTACGGGAAAGCTTGCACAACAACTCGAAATCAAAAAAATTGCTCAATTTGGCTTCAAAACTGTAAGAAATACTATCACCGAAAATCATTCTAGCTCGCAATATTGCAAAAAACCTACAAGCTCCAGAGGGCGTATGCATGAAAAAGCGTTTCATTTCCAGCGGGAAACTGTTTCCCCCGGGAAATATGGCGGTTCATGCATATTCAAAACAAGTCTCGCCGGAAACGCGTTTCTCAAATTCGTTTCCCACGAAAAACGCTTCCATGCCTACGGCCTCAGGGTCCTTTAACAATTTAAGCCTATCAACTTGACGTAGTTCCAAAGTTCCTTTTAAAAAGTTCAATGATGCATAATCCTTGTTCAATAGTTTAAGCTCTTATCTATTTACACTACTAAAACAGTCTATTTCTAAATAAACTTGATTTTATGAACTGCGTTACACTTTCATTGGGCGAGTTTGTGCTCTATCGGTTATCAAAAGAAATACAATCTTTAGAATCCTTAAAGTAGCCCGGAATTGCGGAGTAAATACCACCCATGACGTTATCTTTATCAATGATTAACTCCAATCAGGCAAACACAAATGATCACTTTACAGGGATTTATTAGTGGCGCGTAGAAAAAGACTTAATTATATTGAAAAATATTTGGAAATTGTTTGTTATTTGTCTTTTCCAGAAGAAGGTAAAATATTCCAATGCTTATAGAAAGTATGCGACGGAGCCGTGTGGAGAAATAAGACTTGGTTAAATGGAGCCATACCTGATATGAATAAGAATCCTCCACTTAGAGATACAGTAACCCTTCCTGTTGGTGGTTATATTACACTAAGGTAGGTTCTAGAAACGGCCATTTTTGGCTAGATCCAACACAGCCCAGCCCGGCTGACTTAAGCGCTTACTTTGCCAAGCCCAGCTGCCCATCTATAGTAGGTTCAGCAGACAAAACATTTTTATATCACTTTACAATAAAGAAAACACATGTGAATTGATTAAACTCAACCGGTAAACATTTAGCATCTGTAGTTGCTAGAACAAACTAGAGGTATTGATAAGGTTTTTGCAACTCCTTGATGTTATGACCAGTTACAATTGACTCATTTACTATAGTTCATCTCAAGACCTAGGTTTCCAGCGCGGTATCACAAGCAGGACGCAGTGTTACAAAAAATGAAATTACTTTCGGAGAAAACGCACAACGTCGACTGATTTTACATTCATAACACTGCACCCCGCTCGTGATACCGCGCTGGAAAGCTAGGTCTTGAGATAAACTATATTTAACAGCGATTATTCTTTCAGCAGCGTCTTTAAAGGATTGTTATTTTAATAATAAAAAGCGCTCTATTCTAGATTCCGTGCTGTAAACCCCGGTTGGTTCTATGCACATTGTCATTTAGTATTGCACCATATGGGAGGAACTGCCTATGCATTTAGGGTAAGTAATAAAGAAAAACAAGTTTTAATCTTAGTATTAACTAGAATAATAAGTTTAAGAGACTTTAATCGAGTTACAGTAACCCATTCCAGGTAGGAACCCACGAACAAACACCTCCACCACCACGTAATTTCCCACATGGATGTGGAACTTTCAAAATGCCTTCGGTAAGTAATAATATTAGTAAGATGTAGTCTGTTTCAAGAACCAGATTTCAGCTTGAAAACTGTAATGTTATATATAGTTCAGCTCAAGTCCTAGGTTGCCAGCGCGGTGTGTTTTAAAAAATGAATGTACTTTTGAAGAAAACGCACCACGTCGACCGATTTTACATTTATTTTTTATAACACTCGCCCCGCTTGTGATACCGCGCTGGAAACCCGAGCCTTGAAATGAACTATAGTTCATTCTCTAACGTAGACCGGTAGGGCGATATGATACTAGCTAGAGTTTTAGAAAAATTAAATGAAATACCGGTCACGGCTCGCCGCGCACCAGACAAAAGGGATAGAGCAACTCAGTCCGGTAACCTCACTGGATTTTCTAAAACCGCTGATGTTTTAATACCGCTTTCCCGGTGAAGAAAAATAAAATATTCTTCTAAAGCTGGAACTTTTTCTCTTGAAACAGACTAAAGATATAGTCAGCGCCAAGAGTAATAATGGAGTGTCACTTGCATATTTATAGGATTTTTAACACCGCACATGTAGGCAAATTGCACCCTCGTACTTGTAAAGCACAATATTGAACGAAGAGTAGCCGCCAGATGCTGGCGCGGTGCTCGCAAAAGGGGCTCAGACGAGCGATGAATTATTTACACTCCATCATTACTCTTGGCGCTGACTATAGTTCTTCTTCATACTTTCCAGACAAAATATCAATTCTTCAGATGTACATAGAATTCAACTCACGTGGTAGTGTAAATTCATTTTGTTCTTCCGAGTTTGTTCTTAAAAGTTCCTATAAATATTATTTTTATATAAATTTTGATTAACTTACTTTCTCAAAGAGTCGACTAATAGCCTCAATTGTAAATATCAAGTCTTCACTGCATACAGGAGATAACAGTCCTTTATGTTCAGCAAGTATAAGGCGAAGATCAGTAAAAGAAGTATTGTAGTTACTCAAGATAGTCTGGAATTACTTAGTTACACGTTTGATTTTCAAAAATAAAAGATATTTTTAGGCCTATTTTATAGTTTTTAGTACAGTGATATGTAGGTTACCGAACATGGCTCAATACTTATGTTTTTATTCAACTCTAACATGCGTGGAGACCCAGTTTTAGAAGCTTCGCGTCATAAGCTAGAGGTAGGTGGTTCGAATCCCCCCGAGGAAAGAATTCTTGCAAATTTGTTCTGATTCGCCGCCTCCACTCCAGGGGGCTGTGCTATGAAGTCCCACTTTCTATGGCTCACTCGTCCCACTTCTTTGCTCCAAACATCTGTGATCTCGTGTTTCGTTAAATAAATTAACAACCTTTTTTAACAGACTTTATCCCCTTGTACAGAAAATTACTTTTTAGTACCATTTAGGATTGCAAAAATACTAGAGCTTACCGTATACTGCAGTCCCATTAGGATCAGATTAGAAGCCTCATTCTGAGCAACGATTTGCTGTGGAATAAAGAGAAAAACTATGATGACGACCAAGATGTACATTTGAATGCAGGAAACGTAAGCGAAAGTACAGTTGTTCTTGAAAAAAAAGGTGAGGTTAGGTAATAAAAAATAAAAAATACAAAAAAAAATAAATACAGCCTTTTGTTATGGAAAATGAATGTTACAAACAATATCAATACTAGGAAGTTTATCAAATGGCCGACTAAAAACTATCAGCCTTCTAAAGACATTGTTTTTGTGGTGATTTAAAGTGCGAATGGGCACATTAATCTTATTTTCAAATAGAAAATAATATGTTAAGCTGACAAAACGTCTCTAATTACTACGGTTTGAATGTTGGATCGACAAACAGTATTGGGTTGAGTCATACAATTGGCCAAAAATGCCAAATCAGTACACTTCATAACAAAAAAAGACTGCGGTAAGCGGTGTTGTTTAAGCTTTCAAAAATCGCTCGTTTTATGGGAAAATTAAACTTCCATTATATGGTTCGATGCGCAATACTTGTTTTATTTTGTATCATGTCCAGAAAAGGAAAATAACAAATTGAGGAAGACTATACCACCGCGCTCTGTGGTCTTTTATTTGTTAGAAACTATATGATATTCCAGAATGACTAGGGATGCAATGCCTAGATATGTTCTAGCTTTTATCTCACAGTTTTTCAAAGTAGGTGCACACAGCATATATATTTCTTGCTTATTCGTTTTACAATAAGCTTGATAGTAATAATCGACTATCAAGTTCAAGTGAAATATTAAGAAATGGATGGAATCAAATGTAGACTTATTACACTCTATTTAAAATATTTAAATATAATCTTTCAAAATGAGTCCTAATGTACTAATATAGTTTAATTACCAAAATGTTGCTTTCATATAAAAAACTTGGTTAAACAAACATGGGGTTAACATGGTCTCAAAAGACACTCTCTCCCCTTCTATGGTATACACATTGTTTGTTTTCATTTCTATTTCATTTTATCTATCGCTTTATATATAACCTATGGTAAATAAATCATTTCATTCAGTTGTTCATTCAAAGATGCATAATCAACCAATGTTTCGTTTGTTTTAATAGAACACCGCAGTTTGCCGTAATATCGTTAACACGTTTTGTGTACTTGGATGTTTTGTGTAGGTTAAGCTTGGTCTGAGCTTGGTCTGAGCACGAATCCCACGCTTTGCGAAGCGAGCCCAAACGCCCAATTCTAGCTGTCCCCTATTTTTGTATTTCTTGGTCGCTAGACGATAGATCTGGCATAACAACTAATGTATGTTTAATGTGCTTATATATCGTAATAGAAGTTGCTATTCTGGTCGTTTGTATAAATGAAATTGTGAAAAGATAGATGAATGTTAAGTAACAAAGCAGGTACTCGATTATATGTTTATTTGGGATGTTACATTTTTACATGAATGTTATCTTGCTTTTCAGCTTCAACATCCCAGTTCCCAGAACTCAGGGACTCTTCGCTATCTTTAACTTTCTGTTGCCTTGGTGAAGGCGATACGGAAGGTTTGACGAATATTAGAGTTTCTAACTGAAAAAGACTCCTTTGTTAGAAAGCTACTGATAATATCCAGTTGGACTACTTAGTTTTGGTAATTACAATGAAAATGACCATAAAAGTATTTAAGAGCTATAGCCTATAACAAATAAGAGACAGCAGAGCGCGGTGGTACACAAAGGCTTCCGCATTTGCGTATTTGTCTTTTTCTGAACATGATACAAAACAAAACCACTACAATAATATATTTCTGACATCAAACAAAAAATTGCGCATCGAACCATGGAAGTTTAATCTTGTCACAGAACGAGCGATTTTACAAACATTACACAACACGGCGCACTGCAGTCTTTGTTTTGTTATGGACTATATTTGTGTACAGTAATGGGTTAGCTGAAATTATATTGAAATTGATCGTAAGATTAACGACTTTTCAATTGTTAACAGCTTATGAAAATACTTAAAATAGCAAGAATAGTCACAAACCTTTGCAAACGGTCGCTCGAAAACAGCGCTCCAATAAATACTGAACACAAAAGTGTATACTATCACTGGTACTACGCGTAACAGAAACTGAAAGCAACAAATAACTTTTTTTTGGAAATGGAAAATTAATTATATTAATTTCAGACCTCTCATTGGGCCGGGCCTTAGAATTTCTTCACCGGGCAGTGCCGGGCTGGGCCGGGGGCCTTGAAAATTTTCCGTCAAGACGGCCTTCTGTGAGAGATCTCATTAGTTTAATAGTTGAATCTTATCAAACCAAACGTTAAAGTTAGTTAGTATTCTAGTCAGTCTTGAAAAAGTATTTTACCGCTTGAAATCCATCCCTAAATTGATACTGTTGAGTTTCCAAACCCATTGATAGAAGCATTACAGGCCAATGTGTTAGATGGGCTGCATACGAAAGTCGACCTAGTGGGTACCATATCTCCCAGTTCATAAAATCACCGATTGGGCCTAAAGATGTACTATTCGTTTAATCGAAATACGGAAACACATTTCCCGTTTTATCATTTATCCCCCTATGTTCAGCGCAGATAGCTCTTTGCGTTGCACTATTTAGCCTCTTGTGAGCTACCTACGTGACAACTTCGTGGTTCGATAGTTCAGGTGATAGAATGCCAGCCTAGACTACAGCAAAACTGCCATAGGGGCTAAACTATGACCTGTAGCTTTCTGATCTTATTCAGGCTCCCTCAAATCCTACTAAGCATAACAGAGGTAAAGAAGTAAGATTTATATACAAGATGAACAATATCCCGAACAATATAATCCCGAAACGGTGCGATGTAGATTCATTGCATCTCGCCTGCCAACACTGAAGGCGCGCGATCCTTGGCGTATATCAGTTCAAATCCTAAATTGGCTGACATACTGTAGGTTCGCGGCGTGACCCAGCTGCCTTTAGAAGTTGCTGGAAACTGTCCGAAATACGTGCGTAAAACATGCAAGTTTGCAGCACACCCTATACTAAACAAATAAATTTGCTTCTCTGTCAACATTATAAGTATTCGTTTCTCAAAATGATATACACTATAGTCTATCTCAAGACCTATGTTTCCAGCGCGGTATCACGAGTGGGGTGCAGTGTTATAAAAATGAATCTCTTGGAGAAAACGCACCACGTCGATCCATATTGCATTCATTTTTATAACACTGCAATGGAAACCTAGGTCTTGAGATAAACTATATTCGAGTTCAAGAGTAATTAATAAATGTTCAAAAGAATTTCATTAAAAATAGCTCTGAAAGTTTTAGAAAACAAAATGGACAAGTAACACTTGACGAATACTATTGAATAAGACTATAGTAAATTTTAATGATTCTTACCAGCTTGTTCATAGTAACAAGCAATTTGAATCCACGATAGACAAAGTGCCCAGGCTGATCGAGAAAAGGCATTATTACAAGCAGAAGCAAACAACGAGATCTTGTCTAAAACGTTATAGTATGTATTATATTGTAAATTGTATTGTATGTTATAGTATACTTTGTGATGTGTACATATATGCTAAGGGGGAGCTTATATTGTAATATAAATGTAAATAGCTTCTAAAAGTAGAGTTGTTAGTCACCTACTTTGGTTGATACTTTTTATGTATTAGTGATTAGCAATAAATGTACATATGTTAAGTACTCTAATTTGATAGGGGATTAGCTTTAGATATAACGAAAACATCGGATTTCAACGCTTTTGTGTTTTCATTTTCTATTTTAAAAAAGTATTTTATTCCTATATCAATATTTGGATCACATTACAGGTTACATCAGTAGTTTCTTACTTTGACCGCAGCACCAGTGAATATTCGTTTTCTATGTAACCCTTTTACCATCAGGTATGACTTGTTGGAAAATGATTTACAGCCTTTTGTTTAGAGAATAATATAGTTTAACACCGCTCCCTTTGTCATATCTCACTGGAAACCAGATTACTGCTTGAGCCTAAAGTTGACTCACGCGTATTCCAAGAAAAGCCAGAAAGAATGAGACCAATCATTCCTAAAAGTGAAATTATCCACAGTAGTATGACAACAATCTGGAATTAGTTTAATTTAACTTAATTTATGGGGCGTGTTGGCCCAGTGGTTAGAATTTTGGCCTTATCAGATAGAGGTCCATGGCTCGAATCCCCCCGAAGAAAGAGTTCTTGCAAATTTGTTCTGATTCGTCACCTCCACTCCATAGGTGCTGTGGTATTAAGTCCCACTTCCTAGGGTTCCATCGTCTCACTTCTTCGCTCCTAACATCTGTGATCTCGTGTGTCGTAAAATGAATAAACAAACTTTAAACTGTAGTATTCATTATTTCCAAAAAAGAATAGTATACCTTTGAAATCTGATATGTCTATAAGTCTGCAGTATGTAACCAACAACAATTCCAATAAGATAGGGTTGTAATCTAACTAGAGGCATTTAATAGATGTAGTATTGGAAGTGGCTGAATAAACAAACTATATAACTTTATTGGTTTTCTGCTTTTTTCATAAAGTGGAGCACAAATGAGCCAATTTGTTGTGTGATAACTTTTGAATGCAACATAAGTATTAACGAACCAACCATACTCAACAATTTTAGAACTTACAGTGCACTTTGCGCATCCTGCCCCCATTTTAAGGCGAATAGGGCTGGTGGTAGATGAAAGTGGTAAACCCAGAAAAAGGTCAGGCCTAAAACGATCGTTGAGCTTTAGATTTTGAAAATGATACTTGTTCACTTTGTACAATTATACGAAACGCAAGAAGGGAATCGGACACAAAATAAAGATCGGCCGGGCATGTGACCGTCCAGCCTACTAGTTTTTCAGAGTCTGCGTTCCTGAGATCTATAAGGTAGAAGGTATTTTTTTTAAAGCTGGTTTGTTCTTTTTTAGAAACACAAGATTACAGATGTTAGGAACAACAAAGCGAACAACTGCGACGAGGGAACCATAGGAAGCGGTACTTCATAGCACATCCACCAACTCTTATCACTGGGCCACCACGCACCTCTGGGCAACCGCGCCCCTGGGCCGCCATGCCAGTCTTTTGTTTGTAACATTATACTATGCTAATATTTGCTCTACGGGGAATAATATAATTTTAAAATCCCACCAACCGATTGATAGTGCCATTATCATCAGACAAACGATCATTCCAATCAGAGTTCCAAAAAGTCCAAAAACAGTCAGAACGACTGGAGAAGCAATGTAAAGCTGCATATCCACCGAGAGATACCATGATGGTGGAAAACACTTAAATACTTAAAATTAAGGAAATAACAAGGACTCAAATAAATTATAGTCTGTCTTCAATCCTACGGTCCGCGCGCCGTTGCATAGATGGGAAGCGGGCTGTGATTATACAATTATATAAAACAAGCAAATAAAACATGTAATTTATTCCAAATGTTCTTTATTGTTTAATAAGATTGCATAGATATTGTATTAAATTGAAGGAACTCCCACGAAACATTGAATCTCCTGATTTGCTTTGAGCCATGTTCATAAATACGTACAGTAATACTAGCAGCTTAAATACTTTTTTATAATTTATGATAAAAGTTTTATGATTTCACTGCCTTTTATCAAAGAATCAGTTGTTCTCAAAGATGTTTCTTGGTCTTGCGAAATTTATTTTGAAACAATGCTATCTACCGTTAAAACAATGATCTCTAGTCACTAGTTATTCAAGAAACTAGATATTACGGCATATTTGTTATACTTTGGAATGATTATCTTATTTTAATACACGCACATTCTGGATTTTCAGTTTGATACGTTAGTTTTCTTGCGATAAATTTATCAAATTACTGATTAGAACACATTGTTTAACACTTTTTTGACTACAAATAGTGTGAGCAAGATTTCATAACGTATTAAAACTCAAGGAGGAAATACTTATTAATATAATTCATTACGAATGAACGTTCGGAACGCTGTGAAGGGTACTTTATTTTTAATATGGTTCACCTCGGAGCTCTACCGAGTTACCCGCTTTCCAAATGGGTTTCGGCAAACGACTTGTACTGGCAAAATAAATGGACCCATTAACAAAATATGCACAGACTTCAACCAGTAGTTGCAGAAGTTGCTTGTAGAGAGAAAAGTTTTATAATTTTTAGACCGACAACTAAATTAAAAACAAAATAGGAGTGGTCAAATTGTATCGGTGGGGATATATTTTGAGCAAGATAACCCACTCGAAATCGTACCAACTTCTGTAATGGAATAGTTGGTATCTTATTATATAGGCACACTACTTGTAGCAGCGTATCTGTGATGGCAAATGGTCAGAGAGAAAAGTACGGTTTATTTAGAAGAGAGTGCAGAGAAACGTTGATAACGCAATACCTTTTTTTTAAATCAACAGGGAATTGTGAGACAGAAACTGGCTACGAATCATTATAATAAAAATAATAATTAAAGATGTTTAGTTTATATTCAATAATATATAATTTATTAAAGATTAGAAATATACTTTATCAGTTCGTTCTTCCTCGGCAAAGTTATCTTCCAAACTGGTGTCTTCAGGTTTCTGAACAGTTACTTTTCTTCGCAACAAGTCTCTCCGGGGCAGGAATATTGTCTCCATCTTAAATTAATGATATTCTTCTTAAACATACAAAAAACATCAATTTGATTCTTATTGGGAATCTTTCACGTAAGTTATATCTTAAAATTGATTAACATGTTAACCATTGATCTTAGAACTCTGGTTCTTAGCGGTAATGGTAATTAGCGGGTGCTCTAGTGGTTAGAGCAGCGGTCTCTGAATCCGTGAGGATTTGAAGATGAGGGTTCGACTCCCCGTAGCTGCAAAAGGCTTGGGAAACCTGCAGCTTATTTATCCCATGTTTCGTGCACCCGAAGACTCAATGTTAGAAAGGAGCCGTCTCTGCTCAGAAGATTCCTGAATGAATGGCCGAAGCCCTGCCTCGAAGAAATTTACTATTATTGTGTTATACGAGTGATAAAAGATATAAAAATACTTTAAAATACTTAGAACTCTTATAAAGTATTAAAATCAGCTTACCTTGCTAAATGATACTTCGAAAACTGCACTAACAAACAATGATAATAAGAACGTGAACAGAATAAATGGAATCATTGTGTCAAATAACTGAACATAAAGATTGATTCCTTTTACATTGTTATATATCTAGCTCAATCGAATATTAAAGATATGGTTACAAGTATTTGATCAAGTTATGTTTTCGTGAAACTACGCTTTTAGCTGCGCGACCGCTCCCGTGACCGTAGCATAGAAGCGCAAGGGTGGGTGCCCGGGCAGTTTTTAGCCTGGCCGGGCAACAATTCTCAACTGCTCGGGGAGCCAAAAACTACCCGGGCACCCACCAACGCATGTCTATACTACTGCCACAGGTTAGCTAATAGCATAGTTATGAATGCATAGTAGTTAAATTCCAGTTTGAAGAGAACCCTTTTTGACTTAATATTAGAATGTTTAATTTTTGCAAGAATATTACGAATGTAATTCCGTTCCTGAATACAGGTTGACTAAGTTTCGCTCCGAACATCAGCCCGATTAATGGAAAGTGAAGTAGATATGCGGCATATGAAAGGCGACCAAGAGGAGTCCAAATATTCCAGTTCATGAAGGCTCCAATTGGTCCTAGAACGAAAACATAATACCTCGTTTTCTTGGTTGATGAACATTTGACTCAAAACCGAAGTTGTTATTTTTGAAACGGGTGAACTTTTAAATACAGCATGGATTAGGGCATTAATCATTAAATCATTGCCAGGATTTCAATTTATACAGAGTCCGGATGCGCTGAGAATTTCACGAGTGGGTCGGAGCAGCAATATTTGTTGTATTAAAAGTATTTTAAAGTTTTTTGTTTCCCAAGCCTTCTGTAGCTAAGGCGAGTCGAACCCACAGCCTCAGATCCTCGCGAGACCTCTGCTCTAACCACTAGGCTAATGCACATATTTCTGGGAAAGAGTCCAATTGTTGCGCATTCCCAGTAAAATCAATATTTCGACCAATTCCATTTTTGAACCCTTACCTCCTTGTCGATTATAACAAGAAATGACAATCCAAGCAAGCGCCATAGACCAAAGAAGCCGCGAAAATAGATTGTACAAAATGGAGGTTGTGAGCGAAGTTTCAACTGAAATCAGTAATTAAGGTTAGAACTTAACTTTAATATTGGGGCGCAGTAATCCGTGGCTGGAAGCTATGCTTTATTGACTAGTTGTTGATGGTTTGATGCTTTGCTGTGGACTTTTCACGTCCTAAAGTTCCTTTGTTCCTCACTCCTAACATATGTGATGTCCCAATATGAATAAGCAAACTGTAATCTTCTAACCAGTTGAGGCTTAACCCGTTTTTTTCGATTTTTTCTCTGAGTTGACATTAAATTTCTGCACCTAACCTTCGCGATTCCATATATGACCACACAGTACGAGAACTATCATTATTATAAGGGAAGTTGTCCATAAAATAAAGTTAAGCACCTAAATCGCTTGTAAATATGCTTTAAGATATAAAGATAAATCAAATGTATATTAATTAAAATGCTGATAAATTAGCCACAACTCTGTTTAGAGCTAGCTGTTTTCAGTTACAATTCTCCATTCACCAGACTATACTCTTCAAAAAAAAAGGAAAAAGAACTATCTCTATTACCCAATGAACTTTTGGAATCTTTTTCATTTGCATCGTGTATCCTAATAGCATTCCTATCACATAAGGAGGGCATCGCGTCAGAGGATCGGTGTATACCCATATTCGGTACTCACTGAAAAACATGATAGTATAAACTATTAAGATAACTTAGAGTGCATTTTATAAAGAAATTGTTTGAATAAGTTGTAGTTTGAATAGTATAAAACGAACCAATTAAAGTTATTCAAGCTATTAAGTGAAAGTTATTAATTTCCTGTAATCGCACATATCACAGAATAACTGTAGATTTCTCGGGGCAGTGTTTCGGCCATTCATTCCGGAATCTTCTGAGCAAAGACGGCTCTTTTCTAACGTTGAGTCTTAGGGGGCACGAAGCATGTGATATATAAGCTGCTGGTTTCTCAAGCCGTCTGTACCGTTTAAACTCATCTAACTTGTTGCCTACTGTCTTTGTTTCTACTGTAATCATTGTAATAATCTTCACCTGGCAATCTTCGGATCCAGAAGTTTTTCGCCTAAGACAACAAAAACTGGTGGCAAGTTCAATACTCCAACCAAAATGCCATTGGCAACTGAAAAATGTTACTTATTTAAGTGATTATTCGTTTAGTTTTATGAAGAACGTTGATTTTAATTGCCAGATAGCTTGACGGCAACCACCGTTTAAGGTAATATCAGTTTTTTGAATTTTGTATTTGTAAAACTTCACTTTTGCAAGGAGAGTCAGTCATTGCGACACTATAAATAACTAGTCTAGGTATTGAAATGGACTATATATTCAGTTTGAAACATATAAGAGATTGTAGATACCTGATGAAATTAAAACCAATACGGACGCTAACAGTGCTCCCCATCTAATACCATAAGTAAATACTAGTAGGACTAACGGACTGAATATGAACATTTGAAGGTCAGTGGCCAAGAACCAAGTTACTCCAAAACACTAAAATTATATAGTAAGAGCCGAGAGAATGATGGAGTGTAAATGAAGAATTTCGTTAAAAATGGCTAGGGAATTCTTCGAAAAACGAAAATTTAAAGAATATTCTCCAAAAATGCGTATGCAACACTCAATCATTACTCTTGGACTGTAATTCACTTGAAATAGACTATGTTAACTGTAATTAACCTTAAACCAGTTTGCTCAATAATACATTTATTAAAACAGTTATAGAACAAGAGTTTTTGCTTATAAAACGAAAAAGGTAAAAAGGTTTACTTGCCATTGCATCCGAGTTGACAAAGTTCTGCAAGTACAGCATGTTGATCCAAAAGTTTTGCTGGCAATTTTGCACCGAGTTGCCTTGAATGAGCAAAACAGGCATGTTTATATAGCAAAGTGGTAATACAAATGCAAAAAAAAGTAGAATTATATAATAAAGAGGAGTTATCCTAAAAATAAATAACACTTTGAAACAAATCTGCATTATTCTGAAAAAAAATATGTGAATAGTGTGCTTCAAGCCCTTCAGTTCCTGGTCGTTTCAGCTCACTATATCAATATATCATTAAGTATAGTCGGATTCAAAATGAATAGTGGAGTGAGAAAATTATTTATAACCCAAACACAATTGCGTACAAGCAGTTTTGGCTTGAAAATTAATTTCTACACTCCATTATTCGTTTTGTATCCGACTATATATCTATGTTTCAATTTAGAACAATAGCTTAACATTTATTACATTAATTGAAGCATACCTTAAGAAACGATGTATATAAAACATCAACCACATTTTCGTGGACTTGGCAATGGCGATATTAGTTTTGTAGATCTGAAAATGTTTGGTATATAAATTCGTTTTTTATTTGCTTATATTTGGGACCGTTTCACTCGTACCTGGGTTTTGGACACGAACGGGCTTTGGCAAAAGCAAGGTGTCGAGGTTCTTTTTTATTGTCCAAGCTGCCCAACTTTAGCGCTTACCTTAAACCAAGTGTAAGAAACTAGTAGTCCGGCTAAGAGAAAGAACGAATCGACTGCGAAAAAACTGTTGACAGCGAAATTAGACAAATAGCTATGGTGAACGTAGTCCATAGCATCAGATGGGTTGCCTGAAGATTAGGATGACACCGCTCGCAAACGTTCTGAAGCTTTAGCCTAGTGGTTAGAGCAGCGGTCTCTGAATCCATGAGGGTTTGAGGCTGTGGGTTCGATTCCCCGTAGCTGCAGAAGGTTTGGGAAACCAGCAGCTTAATTACCCCATATTTGTGCACCCGAAGACTGAATGTTAGAAAGGAGCCATCTCTGCTCAAAATATTCCTGAATGAATGGCCGATGCTCAGTTGTAGCTATCCCATTTTGATCAGCCTCGGTGCCTTAGGGCGCGGCGAACCTTGCAATTTATAACAACAAAATGCGAAATGATTATTTCAAAGGCCGGGCAAGGAGCATACTTTGCTAATGCAAGTCTTTGTTCATTCTGAATGCGGATATTAAGAAAAACTTACTGGAATATATAGTGTTGAATTCAAAAACATGACCGCAGATTACCCAAGAAATTGAACAGAAGCGTATACAATTGAGGAAGTTTGTTCTCTGAATGAAAGGGCTTAATAAACCAAGCTGACACGATTGCTTTTGAATTTCATACATGAGTATGAATTCGGCTTACAACTTGGAACCACTCATTGTTGAAAGCCCTGCATTCAAGTTATATAAATTATTCAAATTCTTATTAAAATATTCTATACTACGCCACTGTTCAGATTGTTAAATGGGTTTAGGCCATATCAATATAGTTGCATTTCTTTTACCTTTTAGGGTATAAATATTCCGAAACCTATAGTTGAGAATAAATTAACACAATCTAAGGTTAACCGTAGTCGGTGGACTAGTCGCTTGCATTGGGTTACGGTACGAACTGCAATTTCATTAGGTCTTATTAGAGCAATTAGAGCAAATCTATGCTCTAATTCAAGTTGAATATACATTTAGCTGCAAGCGATTAATCCGCCGACTATAGATTATTCAAATCCTGCACCATTATATATGAGGAACCCCGACAATGCAGGACTGGCGAAAACAGAACCGTCAAAAAAACTCTTCTGATTTGTGAATTTCTGCATTCCCCTATTTTCGTCGGTTTTTTTCTGGGAGCCTCAATGTTTGCGTATATAATTTTCCAACCGTATTTGAAGTTTCGGTGCTGAGTAATTCGGTGACATTCCTATGTAGAGAAAACGAACGAATAAGAGCTAGTGAGCCTAAAATATGTAGTTTGCTTTTTATTTTACGAAATAGGTATGTTCAAGTTTATTATTATCAAAACTATCGTATACCCGGGTTTCAGCCAAACAATAAGGCTTGAACCTGCTTTTTCAAGAAGACAGAACCGACCGCACTCTAGATGCTTTGCTACAGAGTTTACCATTTATACAGTTCGTTTGTTTTACTGGGCATTTCACAGGCCGGCCGGGCCGGGCCGACATTTTGGGAAATCGGCGGGTGCGCAGATTTGAGAAACGGGTCGCCCTGAGTGATACTTCATGCAACCCCTTGCATAAAATTGACTGACTTAGGTTAATATTCTGATAAATAATATCCAAAAACTTCAATATGTAAAGATTGTTGCACTCTTTATGGTTAATGCCGAAAAATAGCGCTGAAGACTTTTTGCCCGCCCTGGTTTTACATCTTATATCGTGTTTCGTGAAAATGAATGAACAAATTATAAATCGTTAGTAACTAACCATCTTGAACCTTTTGAAAGTATCCTTCTTCATGATAATAATCAAATAAACAGCTGCAAACGCAAAGAATCAAAATTGCCAGCATAAATATTCTTAATTAATGTAGTTTACTATACTTTGTGTTAAAAATCTTACCCGATAAAGTAACTTCCAAAGTTTGGTTTCATGACATCTTGGTTTACCGACTGAATATCACATACAGGGTGGCCTACTTTGTCAATAGTTACTGAAATACTAATTGATTTTCGTCTTTTTATTAAAGTTATCGTGTAGTATTTTTGCAATTGAAATAACCTACTAGTTCCAAGGAACGTAGTCAAATCTTCGTTTTCACACGATTTTGGAAGACATATATCAAGGGAAGTTGTTGTTGCTACCGAGCTCTCTTGGCAGAAGAATATTCTGGAAAAACGATTTAACAAGTTTAGATCCTCCGAAAGAACGAGTATCAATAGTAAACGAATAACAAATCAAAATTTTCTGTTTTTTAATTGTATTTTCGGAAAAATAAACATTTATTTATCATTATAGGCTCAAGTTCCTCCAGAACACTACGACCAAGAAAGGGAACTATCAACAAAAGTGATACAAATGATCTTTCGTTCGAACAATAAATATTCTATTCTATTCTATTCTATTACCTACATTATTCCTGAAACAAAATTTCCTTTTATGATTTGACTGGACCCTCAATAATTATAATTTTATAGTTATTAATAGTAACGGTAGAGGCGCGTATTATATAGACGACGGACTAATCGCTTGCAGCTAAAGGTTGCAGTTTGTACCGTAACCCATTGCAAGCGATTAGTCCACCGACTATATTCCAGTTGCTCAAATTCTTTTTTCTTACCGATAATACTGTCCCTCTACACTCCTTTCCCATGCGCCTGGACGGTAGTTTATATTCTGACACTCCGTTAGCAATCCCATTACTCGCGTATTTCCTTTCAAAGTTCCCGGAGCTGGAAACTTCCCCCAGGAGTCGAGTACTAAAAGAACGTAAATGGCGTTATAGCCTGATTCGAGGGTAATAATGGAGTGTTAAAAAAAGAATCTCATTGAAAATGGCTCTGAAATTATTGGAAAAGCGAAAATATACGCAAAATATCCCTAAAATACGCAAGTAACACTCCATTATTCATCTTGAATCAGACTATAGTCTTGGCAGAAGATAAGCCAAACAATTAACCAACTAAAATTGCAGGAGCTGATTAAATTCAGCAACCTTAGAACCTAACTGCTTTATACTTATTTACGGTTTTCAAGGGATTTCGAAGCTTGGAATTAAAAGTATTTAGCAACCGGTGGGGGCCCGATATGCTTCTTGGCTACATTGACATATGAGGATTCACAACGACAAGGATGTTTACAAAGCTGTTGAACTTCTTTAGATAATGAAACAACTAATTTCTTCCATACTTCTATAGTCAGCGCCAAGAGTATTAATGGAGTGTCACTGCGTATTTTTAGGATTTAAACGCCGCACCTGCAGGCAAATAGCACGCGTGTTCTTGCAAAGTACAATATTGAACGGAGAGTAGCCGCCAGATGCTGGCGCGGTGCTCGCAAAAGGGGCTCAGACGA
>JAQGAV010000400.1:0-34054 GCA_034691345.1 Phasmarhabditis papillosa
GTCAAAAATTCAAAGCGGTGTTAAAAATTCCAGTCAGTCTCAATCGATGAGCTGAGCACGTTAAGATGTTTGAAATAAGAACGTCTGCATTGCGTACCGAGATAAGCGCGGTGTCAAAAATTCAGAGTGGTGTTAAAAATTTCCTTCAGTCTCAATCGATTAGCTGAGTATGTTAAAAGTTCCAATTTCTGAATTGCGTACCATTTGGTCTTGAAGGTAAAGTGGTACTGTAGTTACGGTCCATTTGGTCTTGAAGGGAAAGGGGTACTGTAGTTAAAGTCTATTTGGTCATGAAGCGAAAGAGGTACTGTAGTTAAGGTGCATTTTTTCCTGAAGGGAAAGGAGTACTGTAGTTAAGGTCCATTTGGTCGTGAAGGGAAAGGGGTACTGTAGTTAAGGTGCATTTGGTCCTGAAGGGAAAGGGGTACTGTAGTTAAAGTCTATTTGGTCCTGAAGGGAAAGAGGTATTGTAGTTAAGGTGAATTTGGTCCTGAAGGGAAAGGAGTACTGTAGTTAAGGTGCATTTGGTCCTAAAGGGAAAGGGGTACTGTAGTTAAGGTCTATTTGGTCCAGAAGGGAAATAGGTACTGTAGTGAAGGTGAATTTGGTCCTGAAGGGAAAGGGTGTACTGTAGTTAAGGTGCTTTTGGTTCTGAAGGGAAAGGGGTACTGTAGTTAAGGTGCTTTTGGTTCTGAAGGGAAAGGAGTACTGTAGTTAAGGTACATTTGGTCCTGAAGGGAAAGGAGTACTGTAGTTAAGGTGCATTTGGTCCTGAAGGGAAAGGAGTACTGTAGTTAAGGTGCTTTTGGTACTGAAGGGAAAGGAGTACTATAGTAAAGGTGATTTTGGTTCTGAAGGGAAAGGAGTACTGTAGTTAAAGTATATTTGGTCCTGAAGGGAAAGGAGTATTGTAGTTAAGGTGCTTTTTGTTCAGAAGGGAAAGGAGTACTGTGGTTAAGGTGCTTTTGGTCCTGAAGGAAAGGAGTACTGTAGTTAAGGTCCATTTGGTCCTGAGGGAAAGGAGTACTGTAGTTAAGGTCCATTTGGTCCAGAAGGGAAAGGAGTACTGTAGTTAAGGTGCTTTTGGTCCTGAAGAGAAAGGCGTACTGTAGTTAAGGTCCATTTGGTTCTGAAGGGAAATGAGTTAAGGTGCTTTTGGTCCTGAAGAGAAAGGAGTACTGTAGTTAAGGTCCATTTGGTTCTGAAGGGAAAGGGTCTACTGTAGTTAAAGTCTATTTGGTCCCGAAGGGAAAGAGGTACTGTAGTTAAGGTGCTTTATGTCCTGAAGGGAAAGGGGTGCTGTATTTAATATCTATTTGGTCCTGAAGGGAAAGATGTACTGTAGTTAAAGTGCATTTGGTTCTGAAGGGAAAGAGGTACTGAAGTTAAGGTGCATTTGGTTCTGAAGGGAAAGGAGTACTGTAGTTAAGGTGCTTTTGGTCCTGAAGGGAAAGGAGTACTGTAGTTAATGTGCATTTGGTCCTGAAGGGAAAGGAGTAGTGTAGTTAATTGCTTTTGGTCCTGAAGGGAGAGGAGTACTATAGTTAAGGTCCATTTAGTCCTGAAGGGAAAGGAGTACTATAGTTAAGGTGCTTTTGGTCCTGAAGGGAAAGGAGTAGTGTAGTTAATTGCATTTGGTCCTGAAGGGAAAGGGGTAGTGTAGTTAATTGCATTTGGTCCTGAAGGGAAAGGGGTACAGTAGTTAAAGTGCATTTGGTTCTGAAGGGAAAGAGGTACTGAAGTTAAGGTGCATTTGGTCCTGAAGGGAAAGGGGTAGTGTAGTTAAGTGCATTTGGTCCTGAAGGGAAAGGGGTACTGTAGTTAAAGTCTATTCGGTCCTGAAGGGAAAGGGGTACTGCACGGTGTCAAACATTGTAAAATGTATGCTCGGCTTTCTAATCTGATAAACTGATCTCTAAAGATCAATCGCAATCTGAATGTAGCAACCAATATTTTGTAATTTACTTCTTAATTTGAGAATCTATGTTTAAGGAAGAACCGCCGCGAAGCGGCGGTTCCGACTGGTAAATCCATAGTTTAGCTTACTCGACTGTGCGAAACTACTAGGGGAGAGCAGACTAATTCCATCGAGGTAATTTTTTAGTTAATATGTTTTCTTAAAGAATATAGCTCTTACTTATTACAGAAGCATGATTCTTGTGAAAGCGGTATACAACAAATGATATTTGTTGATATTTCTATTGAAATTGAAAAGAAACTGAGCTCAATGGAAGATAGAATAAATGATAAATTCGAAAATGTAAGGTTCCAGATGAAATTAGAACTTCTCTTTTATTTGAATCCACCATTTTAAGGTTGTTCGATCGATTTCGGTAACTAACTCTGTTGAGTTAAGAATTTTTGTTACTCTGCAAAAATACATTATTTTTATGTATAAAAACAAACAATATTTATCTAGCTTTCTCACATATACTGTATTTTTCAGCTAACAGTGCAACTATCCGATAGACATATAAGACAATACAAAAGTGAACATTCTATAGGAGTTACGGAACATATAATGGAAATGACTGTCGAGGTTACAAATAATATGTAACTCACTGCTTGTAACAAAAGATTTTTAAATGAATATTAGGCTATAAGTTGGTTGGGCGGATTTTATTTGGTTTACGCAAATAGTCAAACAACTGATTTGCTTGACTTATATTTATTCATTTGAAGTCAAAGTGTTATAGTTACGTAAATAGTTGAATATAGAATAATAAAACTCAAAGGAATCTTTTTTAGTATACCATGCCTTAACTAAAACTATTTCCCTGTAAAAAAGGGTTTTTGCAGGCGGCATCCGTGGACAATAAGACAGCAAGAACCTGGGTGATGCTAGCATTTCTCCAAATAATAGACGTTCCTTTTGAGAGAAGAGCCGATATAGTCACAAAAAATATTATTATGGTTGAGTATAAAAATTATATAACTGAATTGTATCATTGCAGACTTTGATTGAGATCATGATTAAATTCGAATATGAAGACAGAATTGTTGCCTACTGCTGTGAGAATCTAAAAAGATTGAGCGGTATAGAAGAGTGTTGTTTTACTATGTTATTATATTTTGTTAGACTACTCGGAATCCGCTATTTTTTATATAACAAGCACAGCAGGGGCCGTTCAGCATCTTATGAAACTGTGTGAATCTATGAGGAAAATGGGGTAGGTAATATAGTTTGCTACAAAACCTAAGTCGCACCCGTTGTAAGTAGTTTTCCCGGATCAGGCACTTGGCAAGCGTGCCAGCGTGCCAGCGTAAACGCAGTAAACGCAGGTACCTGCAAAAAGCCTTTCCGGTTGATAATTTTAGTGTTTTAAAATGCCAATATAATTGAAATGCCCTTCTAAAGCATTGGACTACTTTTGAAATAGGAATGTTATTTTTCAACTCATTTATATCCGATAAACTGAAATGTGGGAGGAGTCAGACAAAATGAAATACCGCACAGAACTTGTTTTAAGAAATGTTGAGAAAAAAAGGTTTTTATATTTGAAGTCAGCAAATTCGACTTCATAAACTCCATTGCCTCGCTCATTCAAGAAATAATTGATGTCTCCTTTCTGTAAAGATCAAATATTCTATGGAATATACATAAACCGCCAGAAAGAAAAAGCCAGAAACACATTTACCCTCTAAACGATAAGATATTTACTGTGTAACAAGAAATGTAGGCATATCTATTACATTTTGAATTTAGAACTATACGAAGAACAACAATATCAAACATATACAGGATTTTGATAAGAATCGCAGAGTTCAAAGAGACCCAAATGGTTTTAATGAAACACGGTCATCTATTCTCATTTCTGTAGGTTATCTTAAACTTTTCAAAGAATGCTTAAATCTTTTAGAGATATACTAACTAATCCTGCACTGCGCTTTCTTAGTTTGTCTTCATTATGTATTCTTGTACAGCTATTGGATCTTCCCAAGAATTTATTTCCGCAAGGACTTAAGAAAGATATGATAGAAAAGAAGTTGATAACGGTTCGTTATTTGGAAAAAATTTTTTTTGTGATGACCTGATACTAGATTCCGTAGTATGTGAGAACGCCCCGCAGGGGAAACACTGGAATTTCCATCGGCGTTCGGTTCATCGCGCATCGTCAGTTCTGCTTACCTAAAATGGCCCACTTGGACATCTATTTACCTCAGCGTTCAAAGAAAAAACACAAAAAATTATATTTTCAGAACGTAACGAAGCTAGAACTGGGCAGTTTTTACGTATCAAATGGTCCGAAGAAGTGGTATATCACCAAGTTACGTAACGGTTCAAAGGCACAACAATACTTTTCGTCCTGGATGATTGCCAATCAATCCACACTGTCGATGTTCTTTCGGGAATACAACAGAACGCTAGCCATTCTCGAAGAAGTGTCTCGCGATCAATCCACCGATTCTTTTATCAAGAAAAACATAGATATTGCTTTGGAAAACCTGAAAACCATTGAAAGACGTGGAGCACGTTGGTAAGTTATGCCAGTGAATTAGTGTATAACAAGCTCAATGGCTAAACACTTTAAATCGCTAGCTCTATCGCGGAACCTCTGGAATTATTTGTACACATATTTTTCAGTTTAGTTCGGTCAAAGAGTTTGAAAGATGATGTGAAACTCGAAGATGCGACGTAGTTTGAAAATGAAGTCTAACGTAATTACTAATAGATTGATTTTTTATTGTCATTTTAATAATAAATACATTTTGCTTAGGAGAACACTATACATAGAGAACACTATAAATACAGGCCATTGCTAACTCTTAGCCAACCCAGTTACCGAAAACAGACCTGCAACCGCTCTTAAGACCTAAAAGTTCATAAACAGGAGTTTTTCATGATAACTTCAACGTATATCTCATTTCATTCAATATGTTCATTCAATAATCATTTCGAGTCTCTTTGAGTCACAAAATTTTCATATCGGGTCATAATGGGGACATTATTGATGCCGATGTTTAGTAATCTTGGGTGTAGCTAGTTGGGGGCCGCTTCGCGGAAGATTCCAGGGTGATGATACCAGAGGAAAGATGATACAAGATTAAACTAACAATTGCTTACCCTACTTGACTCAAAGTAGTTTTATTAACTGTATGATAGGCGTCATTTTAGTGAGTCGCTAGCTGCTACACTATCAGATGATAACCTTATCAAAACAAAATTAGCCAGTCGTAAACCTTTTGCTTTTTCGACTTCATTGTCAGTGACGATCGATATCTATTGGTACCCATGGCTACATGTATCTTTATATTAATATAATATAGCCTTAACAAACTCAAGTATTATTAAAATAAGCCATATTACACTAATATTTAATGATTGTCTATTTCATTCACACTTACCAAAGTCCTTGTAGAAAAGAATAATCTTTCACATTATTCTCTGTAAATCTGGTATTTCTTATTACGTGTGATGTTTAGCTATGAACGAATCATTTGAATATGATGAACCTGATAACTGGAGTTATGTTAGTGATTCAGCACCAAATTCCTTAATGGAGCTAGGTTTATTATAATTATATTAATCATCACTGATCATTTCTAGAAATTAAAGATGAGAATGAAGGAATGAATGATAATGAAAACATGTCATTATCAAGAAATGATAAGTCTAATGAGGAAGATGTTTGGTTAACTGCGCACAGGTTAGCTATGTTTGTTTTCAGAAATTCAAAAATTAGTTTAACTATTTAATATTTATCGTATAAATTATATATATTCAGTAGACTATTACAATTAGCTTGAAGTTTAAAATAGCTTCTGTATTCCATTAAAAGTGTGAAGTTAATTCCTTATTGAAGGAAGTGTTTCTTTCCAAACCCAACAATTTAAAAAGATACAAAATTTAAGTTCATTCGTAAAATGTTTATTTTATACCGAACAAATTTAAATGTAAACTAAAAGTGCGCGCATAGCAGCCTATTATCTTTGGAATCTGAATCATCTGCATGTTCACGATGTAAAGGGCATCAAGAAGTTACAGATAGTCTGTACTTGGAATTAAAAGAACTGAGCATCGAGGTAACATTGTTATTTAAGTCTAATACAAAAGATATTTTATAGCTCGAACGTTTATGTTTAAATCTTGCTAATCAAAAGGAAAGACAGAAGGTTAGTTAGCTAATAACAAAGGAATCATATCTTCTTTTTTTTCGTTCTAATCAATACGGCAGGTTATCCTGGATTATGCAGCTGAAACAAAGTAAAGAAATGGTTTCATCTGGATACATAGGTTACGCAATGCTGTTAGCACAGTACCTGATTAGGCCAGGGGTTCAAATTTCATGGGTCTGCTCGTTATCATCCCTGGACAAAAACGAGTAAACGTGTATATCATGCACACCTATAAATATATAGTTTATAACAGACAAATGACCTCAGAGCGCGGTGGTATACGTAGGCTTTCGCAATTAAGTATTTGTCTTTTTCTGGATGTGATTCCAAAACTAGTACAATAACTTTTCTCTGATAAAAAAGAGTTTAATTTTGCCACCGAACGAGAGATCTTTGAACCTTAAACAATACCGCTCACTGCAGACTTTTTTGCTATGCTCAACGATAGTTGATAATTTCTCCTCCAGGAAAAAGATGTTTTGAATGAACTACATTATGTAATATGTGAAACTGTCGTTGAGAATAGAGACGGCGACTGCGGTAAATCACTATATGAAGACGAGAATCTTTGGAGCAGTGAGGCAATGGTTGGTGTATTTTCAATTCTATAATCAATTTAATTCGGAGGCGAAAACCCCAGAAAATGTTAAAATGCTAATCTTACAGATAGAAGAAATGGATGAAAAAACAGCCACCTTATGGTTGAATGAAATTTCGAATTTGATTCTCGAAAGAAGAGGTATCTATTCCGAAGTGAATGCAAAGTATGTTACAAAAGTTAATGTGGAGGTTGCTGGCAAATATTTATAGAAAAGTCTCTTTCTTTGCAGAAAATTGTTGGAATAGTTATAAAATTCGAGAGAAATGACAGAATTGAACAAGCGGGGACCGAATTGTTGTTTAGATTGTCTTGTGGGTTTTGTTTTAATAGTTAGCCAATTGTAGACTACTTTCTAAGATTGGTCCGAACTAGCCGTACAGTTTATTGCATCTACTAATGGAGCCATTGATCATTTGGTGAAGATATTTATAGAGTAGCCTTAAGTGGATAGTCTAAACCGACTATATTTATTATAGCACACTTTATGGAAGGGACGAATTCTATGCTTTCTATATTTTAATGTATATAGCTGAGTGTAATGACACCCAGAAGATATTACTCAAATTCGAATACATAGATCAAATTCTGTAAGTTTATCTTTTTAATATTATAATAAGAGTTAATCATGCAGATGTATCTTCTAGGCATATAAATCGGGTTTATCCCCTCTCGTTAAATTAGTACATAAATAGTAGGATAAACTAGAATATATAAGTGAATAAATTATTAGTAAAATCCTCCCTTTTTAATGATTGGATAAGCAGTTAAATGAGTTCACAGAATGCAACGGGTCCGTTCGAGTAAGAGTATTCTATTCCACAGCTTTGATGAAATTTAGGACCAGGTGACACTCGTTGTCCAAGCGAGTTGAACACACAAGAAATACGAAGCAAGCTTAACTCCGGTTCAATCTCCACCACAAATAACTATATTTCAGAAGGCCGATATGGCATTATATTACAATCGGACATCGTATTGAGCACAAAGCTGTATGCTCGGCCATGATACTAGTTCATCTACTCGATTGCCCCGCGAGTCAATTCCCTGAAACAATCAGCAAAAATAGAATTGAATATTATCTTATTGAAGTGAGTATTAACAAGTTTCTATAATTGTAAACAAATATCTCTTTTAGAGCTTATATTTTGAGAAAGGTAGGTGTACGATCACTACGGTGCCTCAAAGAGACCTATCTTGGTGCTTAGATAAGATAATCAATGGGTCTAAAGCACAACGACATATTTGCATTTACATGGTAGCATGTACTGCGGATGCAAACAAACGAGCTTATAAAGATGCTGGAGCCATTACAGTTTTAGAATCCCTTCTGTCTGATCCAAATAGGGGTTCATTTGTTAAGACATATGCTAAGATTGCAATAGAAAACTTACAAAAAAAGCCATCTCTTTATATGACACAAAACGGTTTTCAATCATTTTAGTGAAGTTAAATATTATTAAGTGTTTTTTAACAATGCTATATATGTGTATTTAACTACAGTCTATCTCAAGACGTAGGTTTCCAGCGCGGTATCACGAGCGGGGCGCGGTGTTGTAAAAATGAATGTAAAATCGGTCGATTGTGCGTTTCTCCAAAAGTACATTCATGTTTTATAACACAACGCCCCTCTCGTGAAACCGCGCTGGAAACCTAGGTCTTGAAATGGACTATATAATAGAAATGGTTAATTATCTAGTAAACAAGTTTTAACTGTATTTTTTGAAATGTGTTAAAATAGCTAGTATAAGATCGAGGAATGTTTGTAAACTCTTTTATAACAGAAATTCAAAAATTATTACTTTAATGGTTGTAGTTCACCTTTTTATGTGTTTTGTCACCACCAATGCTTGCATTATATGTTTTGTATACAAAGTTCCAGCTAACATAGTTAATTGAGAGGACCAAACTAGTTTATGCTATTTTATACAAAACTCTTACTATTGTATGTGTTATACTTCATTGTCATTATCATATTCTTTATACAAAAACTACATTATGATTAAGTGTTGTCTCCATCGAGTGTGGTTTTCCAATCGAGTGTCTTGTAATACTTTTCTATAATTAAATTAGGACCAGTTATACATTATGGATCAATCGTTTGCAAATGAGCAACTATATAACTGGAGTTATGCCAGTGGTTCTGAGATAAGTTCGCTAATAGAGGAAGGTAAACTAGACATGTATATCTATTACTATCTTTTTATTTAAGACTCAATAAGTAATACTGATGAAGAGTTGTTTGGAAGTCTGAATTTTACCCAATTCGAAAAGGAAACAGAAGAAGAGTTATGGATAACTGCACCAAGGCGAGTTAAGCAACATTCTCCATATTAAACGGGTTTATGTGCCAATAAATCAATAATTGAACCCTTGGCAATTCACTGGAATCGTCTCACATCTTAAACTGTTAAAAAACTGGGGAACTATAGTCGGCGGCATAGGCTTATGCAAGGGCATACGGTACGAACTGCGAATTTTACTGGAGCGCGGCCGAGCACTGGCGCGTGAAAACGCGGAAGAGTCAGTGTTGCAATGGGCAAGATCATATCTAACTTATTTATTGTGACACAATTAATTTATTTTAGTGAATATAGGCGTTCAAAACTAGGCCCACAGACGAGAAGATATATTTATAGTTTATGTAGTTTTCTTGCTGTGTAAATCCTTCAATCAAAGTATTCTTTAGCAGTCGGATAACTTCTGATGATGAATCGACATTATGCTGGTCGTGTGAAGAACTTCGTGTGTCTTCAGCAATTGTGCAATCCGAATTGAGTCAAATAAGAAAGGAAGTAAGTTTAATTTAATATTCCATGTTATGTTGGGGCCAATCTAAACTTTACTTGGAAATTGTTTGATTACCAAGAATTGCATATTTGTCTCTTTGACGAGTTATGCTGAACATATTAAACACTTCCGATTGTTAATTTGCTTTTATTCTGAAGCCACTTTCAACTTTTGAAATGTAAAAAACCCATTGAAAATTTTCAGCAACGTTAACTCAAAATTAGATCAATGTTTTGCTTGTAAGGTCTCTTTTGAGACCAGTTGCTTGTTTTTTGAGTTCCTTCAGAGTAAATATCAAATAACAGAATTATCTGATTCATGATACATTCGATCTAGTATTAATAAACATTATATTCTATTCTAACGAGCTTATTTGCCATTTTAGATCGAATGCTTATGTGAACGTATAACAGAACGGAAGAAACAAAGACAGATAAATGAAATAAGAAGGGCAGAAATAAAAAAGGTATGTGATCATATAAATAGACTCTTTCTGATTGAATTGCCTAAACTTGAACAACTTTAGCAACCCAATACCATACTTAAAGTTTATCTCTCACTATCTTATCCAAATTTGCAAGACTGAATCCAATCTGAGAAAACAATTTGACTGTATTCGCTCAGTTCTTAGATCGCATAGTGCATATGAATGTGAACCTACATATTTATTGAAGAAATACACCAAACCATCTTCTTTTATTCTACTTGTCAGATTTTCTTTGAACTAAATATTAAAAGAAAGACTTGATATTTTTTATGGATGAACTGTTTTTAGAGAGTAGACCATATATCTGATCTACTTGGCAAGAAGCCATCCCAACCTCAGATAGAGAACGTCACCGAGGTTAGGTATATGCTTTACATAACTCCACAAATATATCAGACCCAAATGAAATGTTATATTGTTAATGTTAACTGTTTCCTCGCTTACTCTTATTAATTGTTTTAGGTTGGATATTAACTCGTGCCTTACGGTTGACGATCAATTTAAAGAAAAATATAAAGGAAATCGGCTAACCTTAAAATAAGTGTATTAGAACTCTCTTTATCCTCAGAATAAACAACTCGACGTTTCATTTCAGTTAATAGATGCGAATACAGCGCTCACTTGGTTAAAGGAAACAAGACTAGGTGTTTATGAATACTCCAACTACACTAATGATATTACAGTAAAAGTATGTATTCTTTTAGAATATTTAAATCCAATCTCTCTTTGGAAATCACTTGGGATAATGATGGTCTTCGAAGACAACGAGAATTATGAGAGAAAATGTTGTGAGATGCTGGAGCTAATGACTGGTTGGTCATTTGTATTATGTTTTATATTTTACTGATTAAGATAGGTCTGAATTAGCTGCTCAGTATATACAAGATACTCCTGGAGCAGTCGAACTATTACTCAAAATACTATTTAGACGCTTGGAAAAGAGGTGGGCAGATGTTTATATGAACGTTTCATTTTGCAGTAGGCATATAAAGCTGATATTAACATGAGCAACTTTTGATAAAAACCAAACTCCTAAATAATGTACACTTTTTACAGTTGTTATGCTAATCAACAAATCTATTTCAGAAATATTAATTCTCATGACTATTATCCATTTCTCGTTATAGCTAATATAGTAGAAAGCGAGAAGACCAAGAAGCTCTTGATGAAACATGATTATCTAACTATGTTTATGTAAGTTTTACTAATTTTACAAAAAACATATTGTATTTTTAGAAACCAACTGATCAACAATTCTTTTGATCGTGTTTTATTCTTTTTATCGTTAATATTAGTTCATCTTTTGGATCTTCCAGATGATTCTTTTCCAGACAACTTGTCTAAAGCATTAATTGAAAGACAGCTGAACAAGGTTTGTAGTAAAGAAATGGTGCACACTAGCTGTTATTTAAACGGTCATAACTCGGCTTAAAATGATCGTTAAAAAATTCATCATCATATTTCAACTCATTATTACTAGCTCTATCGATTTACACATTAAAATTGACAAGACACGTTTGAATGTACCGTGCCTTGAAACAAGACCAAGCTACGTTCTCAATTACCAAAAATTAAAAGTTGACCATCTTTACGGTGTGTTATGTTACAATAAATTATGGACTAATGAAACAAACTCTAATAAAGTTTAATTAACCTATGAAATTTGTAACAAAAGATTATGTAAATAGTTATATTTTAGCGTATTCAACTGGGATTGAATGCCTACTACTATGCTGAGACAAGAACATCTCCTTCTTGGTGCTTAGACAGAATAGCAAATGGATCTGAACCACAGAAACACTTTTGTGCTTTTTTGGTCTCATGTGCATCAGAAGACAGTGAATTCTCAAAAAAGTTAATAGAAGCTGATGCCATCAATACGCTGGAAACGATGATAAGCCATTCTGTTATAGATTATATTGTTAAACATTATATTGACAGCGCCCTAGAACATTTAAAAGAAGAACGCTTTAGGCTTATTTCTGTTGATTTCACTAGTACTTTTGAAAACTGTTTTGTTAAACCGAGTGCAAGTTATTCACAATTTATCCTGAAAAATAATACAGTCGCGGACTTGTTATGGTTAGACTGAAGTAGATGCATTTCCCACTTTATAAACATTAATATATCATATATAAATCACTACAGGCTATGTTACCTATAAAATTCTGAATTAAATGATATATTATAGGTGGGGGTTTTTGGGGAAATCGGTTTGAAGATTGCAAACTTTTTCAAAACAATTTTAACACGCTTACTTTGAGATGAACTCAGATTCCCACATAACTGAACAGAATCTCTCTATACTAGCTATGTTCAGTACGTTCTTCTGATCCTATTAATGTATTGATGATTGAAAAATATTGATTTTGAGCCAATAAACCATTCCTGGGTCTCCATTTTCATGAAGGCGCGGGTTACGGTAGCGAAAATGGTTATAAGCAAGCCTAGGTCTCTTTAAATACGTTGTTTTCATTTCTAGTCAACTGTTTCATGTAAATAATTGTAGTTAAAATGTACAAATATTTTTGAAAGCTAAAAACAGATTTGGAATCAGGAGATTAACATCTACAAAATAAAATAAAAATTAAAGAAATTGGTTAAGATTGGGCGAAAATCTATTTTCGAATGAAACTCCCTAAATATATGCTTCTTATTGTTAGTAGCCATATTCACGGACTTTACCGTTACTGTGCGGGATATTTGGCCTCCAATATCCCTGCATATTAAAGGTCTCTAAAGCCGAATTGGGTCTCGAAGCGATCTCGACCGCAACGCGCCCGCTCGCGCGTCAATGTCATCATTTGCGAGTTGGCGCATTTTCATCGTCTTTATATCTTCTCGTGATGATTGTTGTCATGTGATACGTTCTACTTATGTGACTTTTATATTGTTATGATTTTGACCCGGGATGGGTTTTGTTTGTATATAGTGTGCTGTGTATATATTTATGTGATAAATCTTATTAACCTTCATCATCTTGTATCATGTTAAGATTAGGATTCATTGGTATCTGTAAGGTTAGGATCTGTTAGTCTTTTCGTAGGTATTCTAGGGGTAGGAAACCTAGGCAATCCCAGGGCATTGGGATTTCCTAGGACATAGCGGGTTTAGCTTCTCCACACTTGAACCACGGTTGTTGCGGAACATCTGGTGCCCCACTTTTTCCGACAGTTACCTATCTTTCCGAACACAAGTCAATCCCGGAAAAGGAATTTACAAATGAATTTCGCTTACTCTTTTGATTGTATTACATTCAATTAAAATAAACCATAAAATGGTTTAATAAATAATATAATAAAATTGGTTTATTTGGAGTGTTATGATCGTTAAATATGGAATGTGTCAATAAGTGTTTACTATTAACAATGACTAGTATTGTAACAACAAAATAATGGCATAAAAATACACGTTGCTAAGTTAATAAGGCACACTAATGAATAGTATAAATATGGATACAAGTGAGTTGAATAACTTTCGGCCCTAACTGACTTAAGATTTAAAAGTAATGAAAATGGAATGCTAAACTAATCCAAAAGTGTATGGATTGTGTATTTAACCCTCAAGTGTGAGTGCATGGTAGAATATTTCCTGTAGAAATGCTCTAGACCTAGGTTTAAACCTGTATTCATCGAGTAATTCTAATACATCAGCATACATACAAGGCCATTCGAATAACCACGGGTGTTTCGAACGAAGACTAAAATAATTTTAGTTATTAGAGTACCTAATCAACTAATGCAAACTATTATTCCATAATAGTATGTTGTCTTAAAATCAACTTAGAATAAACATTGATATGCAAATTCGCAAAACAGGACATAACTTCTTGCTTGTTTGCAAATTAGACTGTTTAGCTCACAGATTAGACATCTGTGAGCTTTTTTTAAATTAAAATCGGTTGTAAAGTTTGTTTTTACGCCAGCGATTCGTTTAAGATAGTAATCTTTCAAAATCTTTATGATCTTCTCGTCCTTGTAATTTATAAAGATGTCCTTATTTACTATAGCTACAATACCTTAATAGTTTCTTTTCTGGAGCAGATTCAAGAACTTCTAGCATATCTACTTCATTTAGTACATGACGACGAAGTAATGCTACATCAACATCCGTAGGAAGTTTAAATTCTATAATTATATAATAAACTATTTTTATTATACTTTAATAGAAACGCTATTGGTTTAAATAATCACTTATTGATATTTTATTTAAGTCACAATCATTGCATTCCTATGTTTTTTACATAGGATACTGTAAACATAGGCTATCAGCAGAGTAAAATAAAGATTAGTGGTGGTTAAATAATGTATAACTTTCTCACTAATCTATTAACACTATTTCTTCGCATGGTATAGAGCGTTGTCATATTATCATTATCATAATAGTAGTTGGTAGACCACCAATCGATTGAATTTTGCCAGATTGTCTCGAATTCTGAGCCTTTGTTTTTTGAACTTGGGGGGAACTGTCGCATATCAGGTCACTCACCTCTTATAACATATTACTTTAACGTTTGACGATTAATCCGGTTATACAAATTAAAATATAATAACAACTAACTCTTTCTATTTTCACTACAATAGAAACATCTATAAGTAGAATGTCCTGCCAAATGAGCCTTATGTGATCTGCTATGACCACTCTTAGTACCACGGTCTTCTGTGTCTACTTGTGCTGCTGCAGACAGCAACTCGTGACGGCTCTTCATTGAGAAAATACGCTAAACATGAAAAAATAGAGAGTATAACTTAAATTAAATATAGTCCATAACAAAAAAGGACTGCAGTGCGCGGTCTTGTGTAAGGTTTACAAAATCGCTCGTTCTATGGCAAAATTATACTTCCATTATATGGTTCAATGCGAGTTTTATTTTGCATGGTGTCCTAAAAAAGACAACTACGCAATTGCGGAAGCCTGTGTATACCACGCGCTCTGAGGTATTTTGTTTGTTATAGTGTATATCTAAGCAACGATATGTCTCTGAAGTTTTAATTTAACCAGATTATAATGTCATTACTGAAGTAATGTTAAGGTATTACGTCGTCAGAGCGCCCAAAAAAGTGTCCAAAACATTATTACCAAACAATTTCGACAATCTGGGGCCAAATTTAGAAGGGGTAGTAAGTATCCAAAGTTAGTTTTTCAGCAAAATATTATGGGGAACCGCGGTCAGGCTTAGCTGCAGAAAACGACCGAAAACTGGTAGATTGGAAGCCTTTTTTAAAAAAGAATCATCAATTTTATTTAACTTTTCCTCAGGACACTGTGCCGAAAACATTGTTCTTTATGCATACTGTATACCATTTGAAGTTGTTTAGACTCACCAGACACATTAGTTCTACATCTGACGGCAATGCAATAATATGTGCAGTATGCATTGAATATATCTGTGCTCTAGGTCCATTATAATTCAATTGATTCCATAGACTTTCATCAGCAAAAACACTAGTTTGGTAATGAGCTATTGCTTCTTCCTAAATAAAATACAAAACTATTTATATAAACTACTACTTCATCTTACTTCATCTTTCGTCATATAAACATATCTGACTGGGTCTCCAACATTTCTATTTACTTGAAGGTATCTCCTTACTCGAAGCGGAGTTAGACGCCATTTTTCACGATTTCTGGAGGAGAAATGAGGTTCACGGGTTAGATCGGCAGCCTAGAACTTCTATATTCATTTATATTTGGAAAGTTTTTATTTGTGGGGGCATTGCTTACCAGGACCATGTCTTTTTAGTATTACCTGCTAAAAAAACTTAGTTTTATGTTTTTAACGGTATTCTTCAGTTAATGACTTTCCAAGATCAATGATTAAAATATTATAAAAATATATGCAGATTATTCTGTCACCTGTCCCTCTGCCTCCAGTCTTCCTTTGTCCACTTTAAGACCATTTGTAATACAATGTGCTATAGTAGAAGAACGAGTACGGATTTCAGCCTCGTCTGCTATAGAACCAGTGGTTGTAGTGGCACGACGACGGTCTAAACTACTTAAATATCAATATTTTAAAATATTTAAAGTATTTTTATCTTATTTGAAGGTGGCGGTCTAAATAAGTAAAGGTTCAAAAACTATAGTTTGATTCAAAAGTAATAGTAAAGAGTTGATAATTGGTCTGAATGATTTTGAATAATGAAACATTGGCTGAGTAATTCCAAAATACAGACCATTACTATTGAATCAGACTATATCTGGTTAACAATTGGTATAGTTTACAGGAAAGAAGAAACAGTTGCACCTTTTGACACTCAATTTTCAACTTTTTTAATTGCTAGATGGTTCGATGAGGAGACAAAACCTAAGGCAACCAATACTGGATAGTCCCCACCCCGTTATCCGTCTCTAATAAGCAATACTATTATTTTTCACTGAAAACACCGTGTTTGTGGAAATACTCACGCATTTTCAGTTTTTTAAAGTTAATAATTAAGTGAAACTCACAGCCAACAGAATCATCGGCCATTGATCCTATGGTACTTGTAACTCCAGACTCTACGGCCATCATACGATCAAAACGGAAAATGTCACCAGTATCGTAACTGAAGAGATTATTTCGTTATTTATAATACAAAATAGGAGATCAGAGATGTTAGGAGCAAAGAAATGAGACGAGGGAACTTTGAGAAAGTATTAACACTATAGCAGAACACCTACAGTGTGGAGGATTCTGTTATCAACGACCTTTAACTCATGGGGAAACGCTTCTTACCGTCAGTGTATTATATTATAACTATTTGTAACCTTTGAAATATATCATACTTTACCTAGCAAACTTTATAGTAACATACCTATCAGATTCTGAATAAGATCCCGGTTCGACTATATAACTTAATCCAAGATCACTTCTACTTCTGCGCATTATGGGTCGATAGTATTCAGAAACAGATGTTACCTACAAAATATAAAACTAAATTTAAACAAGTTCTTACAAACCTCGCTTGAAGCCCTTCTACGAGTTTCTGATACAAGTAAAGGTGTTGGTGTGCCTAGACGATAGTCAACAGATATCTAGAACAATTAAGTTAATTAAGGTTGTTAACGAGTAATAAAAGCTTTTTTAAATTGTTCTTTTATATCAGTTATGATATTTAAATCTATATTGATATGTACTACTTTTAAAAATGCTTTAATATGTATTCAACCAGACAAGCTGAAGTCCGTTGTAATATACCCACAGTCTATTATAGTGGCTATTTTAAATAAGGTTGTTCTTATATGTTTAAAGAAGAAATGGTTGTAGAATTTGAAGAAATAGATCAATTGTGTTTCCATGTTTCGTGCACTCATACATTGAATGTTAGAAAAGAGCTATCTCTGCTCGAGATTCCGGAATGAATGGCCCAAATTTCCCTCGGAAAAATCTACTATTATTGTGATAACCTTGATTTACGAAAAGAAGCTGTAAGTTTAATTACCCTTTACTCTAAACAAACCTCTGGTAACGGTGTTCCGGCAGTCATTCTTCTCTGCATACCCTCATGTTCTATTTCATTTTCATGTTCTTTTCTTACTTTATCCACTATATATCTATTCTTGTTAGCTTCCCAACCAAATTCAGCAATACAACGACAACCTAGAATAGATTGTAGCTCAGTATATGTGCTGCACGGCTAGCTCAGACTGTGCACCCCATTTGAGCAATAATGGCAATGGCAACGGCCTGTTCGCGAACAAACCGAGCCACCCATCTCTAGTGTGGATTTCGATATGATAGTAAGAATAACAAACTAATAGTAAGCTTTTGGGAGATATAAGTTTTGTTTAGTTTCAATAAAAGTAAAGAAAAATTTCAAAACCTAACAGATAATAGCTTAATTTTTTATTAATTTTATGAAACAATGTGCAACTAACCTGCTTCAGATGTAGCCAATATGTTCACTGCCCAGAAAGCAGCTCCTCTAACAGACAAAACTTGTGATTCCTCAGCCAATCGAATGATTCGAGGTACAATATCGGGGCTCAATAGGAGGAATCCTAAAATATATTCACCAAATTATTATAGAATAAAGGATAGAAATGGAGAATCAACACATTTCTATAGGAAATACTCTGTTTTTCAAGAAATCCATAAACAAAATGTTATGATTCAGAACATAGTATTCATATTAAATAAAACTGTTTAAACAAAATGTTAACTTTTTTCGAAAGGAGGAATTAAAAATACCTTCATTATTGGTAGCAATTTGTGCTAAGGCCACTACCGCGGCCTTAATTTCTTCAGGTTGACGATCATCACCAATCTGATTGACTAAGCGAGTTACAATACGCTCATCCTACAATAAAACAGTTATTTAACAAAGTACAGAGAAGATGTTACCTTCAATATTGTTCTTCCAAAGGAATGAGATGAAAGTACTGCAAATAGATGAACTGGAGTTCGTACACCGTACTTTTCTAATCTGAAAACAGAGTATATGTTGCTTGGTTGATCAATAATGTTATAGTCAACGGACACCTCTCATGTAGTTTAAAGGTCTATTTATTATAAGGCGAGCGCACAATTATATCGGTTGATTATACATTTTCTTTCGATTTCCGCGCTCCTTCTAAATTCTACAGTACACCTCTGCAAACGATTCATCTGACGACTATAACAGTATTTTAAAGACAAATATAAGTTTACTCAATCTGAAAGCTAAGCAATTCGTTCAGGTTCTAGTTTGAGTCCCAATAATATAAAATTGATATGTTAATTATGTCTAAACAGCAGAAATAAGGCAAATCAGTACAAACCGTTCCCCACTACTTCTAGAGAAGTCTCCTTTCATTGATCTTCTTATTGAAAGAAGAGCAACGCGCATCTCTTCATCTAGCGATTCGAAGTATCGTAAGTTGAAGAACTGCAAAATAGTTGTTTTCTCAAAGTTTAGATAAACATTAGAAAAATCTGGACAGAATTTGTTTACTGCCTAGCATGGATATGGTATTACAGTCAATACATGTCCACCGCTCGGGAAATAATGGACCCGGCAGCACCGTATTTTTCTGCCGGCAATATTATATAATGATTGAAACTCACCTCCATCCAATAGTTGACAGCATCTAAGACCATTTCTTCATTCCTTTCACACATTAGTTCATTAGAGAATAAATGGGATTTTAGTAGAATTCCAGCTTCTCCAAAACTGTCTAAATGAATAGAACGCAGTGCGGAAACACCCTCGGGGTACATCTGAAGAAAAAAACAAGTTAAAGTGTTCTCAAATATGCTTTTATTTTCTGAGGTTGTTAAAAGTTTCAGTTTCAACAAAACAATGATTCTTAAAATGCAGAACTTATTACCTGCAAGCAGGTTAATATTTGTCGAAACAAGAACCCACAGGTGTACATCAAAGAGAGGGGAATTTATTATAGAGATGAGCATTTCAGGCTGGCGGCTTTTGGCGATTGAATAATCATGAACCATAAAATGTTTGTGAATTGAACTCTATATAATACACTTTATTATGTATAGTTCAACTAGAGATGATCTGCTCAGCTCGTTTGCCAATGAACCGGTGCCGATGCCAAGCACAACTTGGCCGGACGGTGCGCAAAGCCGCCAATACTTATACCGTGCTTCAACTGAAAGAATGTACCGTTTTTGTGAACCGAGCCGCCCATCTCTAGTACCAACAGATAGGAATGCGAAGCTAGATTGTTATTGAAACTAACCGGTAACCATGCTTGTAATATTCTAACAGCATGTCTGACAACTTTAACAGAAGCATCACCCATTCTACCAATAAGAAGACGAATTCCCCAGTCACCAAACTCAGGCAGTCTTAGAGAAGCCAGTGTGGATAGGAATCTGGTGCACCAGCGACGACATGGCTTAAATGAATGTGGTTGTTGTGTCAGACTGAATAGTTCAGAAATATTTATAGCTGCTAACTTTGGCTAAACATCTTTATATTTAGGAAATGTTGTGAATAACAGAGTAAGTTATTGTTGGTCTTTTACAAGATTTTAACAACTTCACATCAATATCAGACTATGAGGAGTATTATGTATTATTAGGAGTATTAGGAGTATGAGGAGTAGGAGTACTTTTCTCAGATAATATATAAGAAAGTGTTGAATAAACAATACTTTTATATGTTTACCTCACTAGTTGATATCATAGCTTTCTGTAGAATAATAAACGGTAAGTGTTCAGCAGTATGCGCAACTGTATAGTCTAAACAAGATACAACAAGCTTCACGAACTCGGGAGAAGAATCTTTGTGCATCATGTCCAGTAACCTAGAAGATTATTTAATCAGATAGTGTCATAATTGAATTAAATTTGACTTATCAACTAACATAAATATGGTTTCAATTTCACTGTCATAACTTGCGAAGGTAAACCGGTTTTCAAATTAATGTTGAAAAAAACCTGAAGTTTTCCCGGTTCGAGCCAGAAATTTCAGGACGGTCTCAATTTCGTTTAACTCCTTTTAAATTATTCCTGTAAGAATTTTGAAACTTCTTCAGTTAAAGAAGGGAATAAGATTTTCAGTTTCCAAACAAATTCAAATGTTTCAAACGCAGCTACATAAAAGATACTCTATGTGACTTTTTACGCATCCATTAAAAAGTGAATCAGCCCCAAGCAGCGGTTTTATTCGGATGAATAACAGTTCCGCTTCACTGGGATTAACCGCCGGGGTGTCTGTGTTAGAAGCGAAAGCGGTCATTTAAAGGACTATTAACAAAATAAAAAAGCCAAACTACCAAGGTCACTCGGTGCAGAAACGTCTGCAGATTCTAAGGAGTTGAAGTAATATGAATGAAATGGCTAATTTTATCTGCGAATGTATATGAACAGAGCATAAGTCCAACAGTCTTAGTTAATAAAGTTTTCATTCGTAGTAATTTGATTCACCTGTAGTGTTCTATAAAAACTAAGGTTCCAACGCGTTCCAGAAGAAAGGAGCGGTATTTTTTACAAATGAATGGAAAATCGTTGTTTTGGAAGTGTTTTTACAAAAGCACATTCATTTTAACCTAACAGAACTGTCTTAATTTCCACTAGGTGTCCTATCTTATAAAAATCCTACTTCACCAACGTTTCCCTTTAAACTGTAGATCACTCTCGCTTACCAATTGCCCTTATTCAGCCAGTCTCCAACCGTGATTTACCCTCAATTTAGTGTCCTTTTATTTGGGATTAGCACCAGGTGGTCCCTTTTCCTTACAGAAGTTTACGATCCAGCGAAACATTTCCTTTTCGAATAGTTTTTTTTTGGGCTTCAGTTGATTTGAATAAAGCCATTTTTGGTCCCGATACTAAATTTCAACAGTCAAAAACACCAAGAAAAAAGATTGTCAATCTAGAGTATAGAAACTAACAATATGCTTTCAGAATTAACCATATAGGCAACTGAATGTTATAAATATGTTGCTTGAATATCTTCATTTCGTTAGGGACCGGCGCCCATCCGAAAACTGTCGGATTTTCCAAAATCAAAAACGTATAGTGGCTTGCCTTATACTTTAGTTAAATAATTCCGAATACAGGTTTGCAAAAACTCAAGTTGACGCTATATTATATAGTTCCAAGAAGTTTCGAGTAGAAATTGTGTTCCAAAAAGATTTCTAACGAAAAAGTAAGATTCCCGCAGAGCCCTTAAGACGATTTCATCCATAAAACCCGATCCATATATTGGGAGAAACAGACTAGTAACAACGGGAATATTATTCAGTCAATTGATTACGTTGCTTGTATTCGTGTCGACTTGTTCTCGCTACATATATATATATACTATATTATTTAGTTTTTCCATTGCTGTGTTCCAGAATCCCTGTAACCAGTGGACCTTAAGTACAAAATTCCTTCTAAAATATCTAGATTCTATTCAGATAATTGCTATATTCTGATATTCTGCTATTCTTGCTGCATACCTTCAATCCCCATAAGCTTATTTGGGCTTGTGAGAACAAAAACAGCATTTGCATGTATCGAAATTGGACGGCAATTCCAGATTTGAATCTTGCCGATACCGCGCGAATTATGTAATAAGACAAACAACATACATGACAAACAGAACATAAATGGAATATATAGTTTAGAATAGATAGTGTGTATAGTCAGCGCCAAGAATAATGATGGAGTGTAAAGAATTCAATGCTCGTCTGAGCCCCTTTTGCAATAACCGCACCAGCATATGACGGCTACCCTCCGTTCAATATTGTATTTTGCATTTACGTGCGTGCAGAAGCGGTGTAGAAAATCCTAAAAATACGAAAGTGACACTCCATTATTATTTTCGGCGCTGACTATAGTAATAGCTAGATTTTCAATGCAAGGAAGAATCCTTGAATAACAACACTCCTTTAGAAGAAGCCTTTACTGATTACTATGATAACTGTAGATCGTAATTGTTCAGTTAATATTTAAACAGCATCTTATAACTCCTTTATATTAAAATATCCAGTTTACAACTAACTTTCTATATTAAATAATAAACAAATGAATTAAATGATCATTTGTTTGGCTAGTCCTGTTATATGACCCCAGTATGTATAAAATAAGCCTGTTTCCGACAAGTAGCGAGACAACTATTTTCAGTTTACGGTCAGCGAATATAACAAATTATGAAAATAGCCACCAATAAAATACATGTTATAGTTTGTTTAATATATATAGGTTCGTTAAAACAATTTTATAAGACTTGTATCTTAAAAATACTTATGTACTTTTATAGTTTGTTAGACCATTAGTGAAGTATTTTGTTAGAATCCAAGTGACGTGCTTACGTCACTTGGATTTTGACCTATAAATTATATATTTCCTATAATTTTGTAGTTTGTTTTTCTTTTCTTCCATATTTTGTTAAGCTGTGCTAATGGTCGTTTAGAAAACGAGAACGTTGTCTAAACTAGTTTTCGAGAGTTCAGCAGTAGCTTATTTCTAGAGAAAGAATTCGCTAATGTAATGTTAACCATACTATCTTCTTTCTTACAATAACTATACTAATAAATATGCACATTTACAAAATGTTAACTACAGATTATTGTTCATTTAGTTCTAATAATCGAAATTAGATTAGCTTTTACGCAACGCGCGGCCACTTTTTTTCGCTGGCATCTTACTGGCTACCTGCAGGCGATTTGCCTCCCAATAACCGGATTAAAACGCCCTAAAACCATTGCCAACTCATGTAACAAGCAAATAACCAAGAATACACATATTACAAGGATATAAGAAGATACTTTATGAAACTGTATAGTAGGTGAATGTTCAATATGTTGATCTTATGCACACTTCACTTTTTGCCTAGTTGTGTATTTTTATTAGTAATAATAATAATAATAATAATATGTATACGTATATATTTCTTATTGTTTATGTTGTTATGAATTAGTATTTTTAGCAATGTATACTGTTTTAAATAAGCTTCACTTCATAAACTATTTTCATTGTTTATACATAAGTTATTTATCTTTAAATATGATACGAACAATCATCCAAATTCCTCTCTTTCAAATCTTGTCACTTTCCTATCGAATCTACTTAGAGTAGTCTTATTATAATGACACATTTCTCCAATCCCATTAAGTCATGTAAGGTTCTATATAAAACTGGTATCCCACTAGGGTTCACTGGTTTTCCTATTCTTCTTGCTTTATCCTTACAGTTAGCCCCATGACCGCTATAGTCTCTCGCATATCAAATCAGCGGGAAACAGACAATCTCATCCGGTATCCTATTTTGAAAGAAACCAGCATTCATTTTGAGAAATATGTCTAGTTGTAATATTCTATCTTTATATTAACTATTACGATAGTTAGAACGGCTCCTAAGCATTACTGGATTAACAAATCATGATCAGTTTTCGGAAGCTATTTCAATTTTGAGATTACTTTTGTTTCTCGTATCTGACTATATATATGTATATATATACGACTTACTGAAAAAGTTGATTTTCAACTAGTAACATTGTATTAGTATAACATATACATTTGTTAGTATTAAGAGTTCATTCAGTAGGCTATATGAATGTATAACCGCAAACCTTAGAGCTGAACACATCTTACAATATATTCTACTTCATGAGTTAGTTTGTTCATTTCCATATTACTACTTAGCAATGATGCTTAAATATAGATCTCCGCGTTTGTGACCATCTCTCGGCGCGCATGACAATGCATATCCCGTTAGCGCGATTTTGTAGCAACATATCTCATGACCCTAGGCACGACATATAGAAACATAGCTTCATACATTCATTTATGTCTCTCACATGTGATTTCTGGTTGCTTATTGAGCGCTAAGCAAACTTTGAATAAATTTATACTGAGTGCACAATGCACTATATTGAATGCAAATGCACAGGGAAACGTGCCGCCATAGCTCAGTCGGTTAGAGCGTGGGTCTAATAAGCCTGCCGCCATAGCTCAGTCGGTTAGAGCGTGGGTCTAATAAGCCCAAGGTCGCAGGTTCGACCCCTGCTGGCGGCAAATCTTTTGCAAAATTCCACTCCATGCATTGCTATAAGTAAATTGCGTATAGTTAGAAAAAGAATAAAGATCGCTGCAAAAAGCTAGTTTTCAATTAGGCTTACACTTAATCCTCGCAACTATTCAATCGAGATGCTGCTACAAGATGCTTATCTCATTGTCCGGAGGCGCAGCGCTCAATTAAAATCGCCATCGGCAAAGGATGGCTTAAACTTGCTATATTGCGACAATTTGTTCTTTCAATTTAGGACAGATAGATAGTCAAATGCTAGCAGATTGCTAACATTCTTGCGATCCTTGGTAGCCTGAATGGAGGGGCGTCCCCCCCTACAAGCGATCGCCACTATCCGGGATTCATTTTTGTTAGAAACGAGAAAACTCGCATAGTCCTGGACTGAAAATGAGCCTCTAGCTAGCGCCCGCAATACACCTTAATGTACCAACAGATATAATCACTTTCTATTAAGATATTTGAATGCTAAACAAACGATTGTTTATTGTGTTTAGGTTCTTTTTTTCTCAATTAATTGTGTTAACTTAACTGTAGGTTCTCTTTTGTTTAAAATACAAACACTACCGCTTATGTTAATTTTTCGTTTCTTAGCTATTGAGACAACTAAGACGCTAGTCTAAACTTAGCATAATTCGTGTTTACATCTTATTTCTTTAAACTATATTTTATTTATTCTCAATCTTTTGAAGCTATTTTATTAATATATATTTGTTTAGAATGCGGTTACTATTGCTAGCAGTCTATATATGCTTCGTTAGTTTTGTAAGTGCTGATCTACCTTCATGCGAGCGTGCTAGATGTGTACATTGTGAAGTAGAGTTTATAGCAAAGATGTGTCCATCAGCCTGTGGAGCATGTGGAAGTAATGTAGGATCACTACCAACACCTGTGAGTTAATTTATTTGGTCTAATGAGATACTTGGTTAGAATAGAGCGGATATTGGGTAAAATACTTTAGCTGTTGGGAAATAACAATGAACAATTCGTGAACCGCCCATAAAAGCACCTTTACATTGTTCAAAAAAATTTAAGAACTGTCTTATCAGAAACTGTTAAGGTAACTCCAAACCTATTCAAGATAAACCTAATGATATCCAGTTTAAAAATTTGAATTAAAATATTTTTGCAGCAGGTGAAGTCGGTTCATCCTGTTGAGCACAGACCTCCTCAGCCTCGTCCAGTCTCACAACAACAACATGTAAAGGCAGCTACAGTAATGGTAGCAGCACAACCAATATCACTACAAGTACCCCTTAGACAGGCAGGAGTACCAACTCAGGTAGGTAAAAGATAGAATAGGAACGGGCCGGCCGACTTTCTCAAAATTTTTGTTAGATAGGAGGGTATAGAAATATAGGATTACAAGTAAATCTAAAATATTCCAACAATTCAAGACTGTTGTGAGAGAAGTAAATATCACGAAAAGATATAAAAATTAAGGAATCGATCAAAAAGTCAGTACGAAATACAGATGTGCGGCTCAGCTCGTTTGCGAATGAGCCCGTTGCAAGCACATTTTGGTCTAAATGATGCACTCAGGCGCCGGTGCCGAGCCGAGCTTGGATGAACGAGTGCACCTTTTGAGCGAGCCGCGTCGCCCAACGCTAGTACAAAGAAAGAATATATACTAACCAATGACTTCTAGGTTCAACCAAGAGTATTTCCCCAACAACAACAACAACAAGTCCAAATCCAGCCACAACAGCCTCAAGTTCAACAGATCCAGCAAATTAATGTGCCACAGGTATGAAAATTGCTGGTCAAATTATGCTTTCAAATAAATATGCTACTGTCAATAAAACCTCTGTTATACTTAAAATATAAGGTGTGGTATTGAAAAAAGCAGAAACAAATGAATTAATTAAGAAATAAGTGGGTTATTAAGAATTTTGTTGTTTTAGCTCCCACAACCCTTAGTGCAGCAGCCTGTATTCCAACCTCTCCAGCAACCAGCAAGACAATTCGCAGCTCCACAGGTATGTGAAAACTTTGCAATAAATGGTTTACAAAAAAATAATGTTGAATTTCAAGATATAATAGATGTTTAATTATATATTAATACACGAATATATTACGGTTGAATGGTTTTGAAATCACAAGGGGAATGTAAAACATGAACGCAACCGCTTTTTCATCGAAAACGTTAGTTTGGGAATAAACCAGAGAGACAACAAATATTAATTTTTTAAATACAAAACAGTTTTCTATTTAGGTAAACACCAACTACGCCATTGACACTGCTACTTTGGCTCCAATCTTCGAACATCCTAATGCAGAGAGCCTAAACCCGGCACTAGCACGTAGACCAGCAGATCTAGCACAGCCATTGCCAGAATATCAGACACAATATGCACAACAACAAAATAATAATAACAATTATTATAATCAACAACCTCAGACACAACAGAATACGGCTCTACCAGGTATGCAATGAGTTATGAATAGAGGTTAAAAATGAGGTTAGCAGTTTTGTAATGCAAAAACAGCTCCAGTGAACTGTTGTTAAAAACACAATAGTCTATTTTGACCAAAGGATAACTAGTGTCTTGTCACCGAGCAAATCCCTACGTATCTTGATACTAGGTTTCCAATCAAAAATTGGCGTGGGCAGGACAAACGGCAAACCGTTGCTATAAACCATCAGCTATATAATTCACTTTGCTAATCTAGGATTCCAACTTCCCGGATTCCAAGCTCAAGCCAATAATCAAGGACAGTATGGAACTGCCGCTCAAAACCAGCAAGCATTCGGATTAGGAGGTGGCAACCAACAACAGAATAGTGCACTCTTTAATCCATTTCAACCTTTCTTACAGCAAATTCAGGTTAGTAGGGAAAGGTCAACATGTAAAAGCTACGATTAATTGCTCTTTTTACAGATAGATCAAATAAAGTGTTATTTGTTTCACTGTAATAAAATTAAATTAAAATGTATGTAGTATTGAGTAGTATTGATTCAGAAATATGCAATAAGTTGGAAACCTGATGAACCAGTATTGGATAAAGCTTTAGAAGATACAATGCTACATTTTGTTAATAGTAATATTTCTAGACTGGAAATAGCCAGAATGCACTCGATCCCTTCAACCTTTTCAATCTAGGAGGAACCAATTATGCACAGGTTAACTATTTTAAATAAAAGGCTATTAGCAATTGGCAAAATTTAGGGAGCTCCTCTAGCCCATGTTGCGGCCCAGCCACCTCAGTCAGCTGCTCTTCAACCTCAGGCACTATTCCCAGCCCAACCACAACAAGCCGTTAATAATAACCAAGCGACCACCTATACTGGAAACTACCAAACTCTACCCCAACAGACAAATAACCAACAAGCTAATGGACAACAGGGTATTCAATACCAACAACAACCACAGCCATTACCAACAATTCAAATGCCAGGATTCCCGCCAATGCCTCAGTTGCCAGGAGTGAGTGAAATACATGTTGTACAGATTAAGAGAACACGAACTTAATTAAACCAGAATGTTATTGTTAAGATTTCAAAGACTGCTGTTAGTTTAGACAATGTTTAGTCTTCTAGAAAGTGATCTAGTCTGATATAAGGAAAATAGTGAGAAGACGCCAGGCGCTGGCACAGTTTTGCAAAAAGTGCTCAAACTCTTGGCTTAGGCTATATCGAGAAAAAATAAATTAATGACCACACATTGAATTCTTTCATCAGAATTTAGAATTCTTTTTCTACCATTTACTGAATCATATGTTTTTTTAAACAGTTCTTGTTTACAGTTCCCACATGTTCCTCCTAGCCCTCCAGCACCGGTAAATATCCAGCAGCCATTTGGACAACAGTTGCAACAGGACCAACAACAACAACAACAACAACAACAATATCAACAACAGAGACCACAACAGAACCAACAAACATATCAACAACCACAGAATAACCAGGTTAGTATACTCACTTAAAAGAACATAGAGATAGTCAGTAGCTAGTTCTTGGGTCATACCCAAGCTATTACTCCAACGGGCTATGCGGATGTATATCCGGATCGTTTCTTTGATCTGATACTTTGAATTGATCAGGATCTGGTGAAGGAAAATAAGTTCCACGCTGCCCTCTCACAAATTCTCTTAAAATCACTTAAAGTAACCTTTGCCACCCCGCTAACCCAGTCCACGCAAGCTAACCGTTCCAACGATTACTGTCAGAATAAGTATTATGCACAGTTCGTATAAAAACCGTCTACCTTGACAAGCCGGTGTTCTTTTCCATAAGCACCGGAGTGTTGGTTACAGTGGTTAAAAGAAGCACAAATTCATATCTAACCAATCACAATTGCACCTTTAGTATTCTCAACAACAGCAACAACAATACAACAACTTACAGTCACAACAGATGCAGAACCAACAGAATATATATAATCAGCAAGTACAACAACCACAATATCAGACACAACAACAGACTAGGGTACGTTTAGGAAGCGCGTTTACGACGGACAGGGGTCCGCACCACCGGTCGGACGCGGTCGGTGGACACTTCTGCCCTAGTCGGTCGCGACCCGCCGGCAATTTGCGTAACCCTGTTGACGGATATGCTCAACACTTCCGAAAGTAACCGGGTCGGGCGAAATCTTTGCCATTGCGGCCCGGTTCCTACTTCGTTTTCATAGCAAAGTGTAGCTATATCATAGTTCAAAAGGTTTGCCACATAAAAACATGTTTTACTGAGGAAAACTAAATATAACTTTTCAGCCAGTACAGCAACCACAAGTATCACAGAGCATAGATGCTACTCCTATTAGCTATCAGAAATATGTAGATGGAAAGGGAGCTGTAGCCCCACCAGCACAGACTGGAACTGTAAGTTAAACTATTTTTATCAATCAATTAAGTATATTTAAAGTATTTAAAATTTTAAATCATTTTCTGTTATAACAAATGAAGAAGTTGAGACAATGAGATACAAACTTAAGTTTACAATTTTGGATTTGCAAAACTAAGGACTAATCTACGATCATAAGAAAATCAATAGTTTTTTTACTAACTATTCATTCATTCAGTCATTCAACTACTATCTTTTAGTGTCCCCGTCAACCCGGCTGGGCTCCTTGTATAACTAAGGATCTTGCTAATGACAGATTCAAGAACTGTTGTGCTAGACTGGGAGAAGGATGTGCCCCACTTTGCAATTATGATGCTACTTTGGCTACTGTAAGTCGAAAATTTATTTACACTCTAATAAACAAACATTGTGCAAAACTTCCGGCCCAATTCACTTTCGAACTTCTCGGGCCAGCCCGGGCTTAGCCATTTCCAGCTAATTTACACTGTATATCTCTGTATTGTAAGCATTTATATTTCAAAAGTTTGTAACAGAACTGTGTATATCATTCAAATTAACATTCCTACTCTGCAAATTTTCCTCAAAAAAAGAAACTAAAACTGTTATTCAAAGTGTAAAGTACCCAAAACTACAACAGCAGTAACTCTAATTGCAGATGCAACTTGCCGTCCTTACCGGCCGTTGTCCTCTTAACAAAGTAGGAGACATGATGATCTGTGCCTCCGGATACGAGGATGCTACTCCTTGTTGCGAAGCTTATGGAGTATTTGAACCAGGATATGAGCACTGCCGACCCTATTGTAATCCCGCTGCTGGCCTACCCCAGGGAGGACTTTTGTCCGAAAAATACAAGTGTCTCGTGAAGTTATCAGCTATTCAACAATGTTTCTATGTAACACAGAAACCATAAATAAGAAACGAGATATCAACAAATCAATAAGCTTAATGGTAGGTAATCTAGAAGGTTGTAGCTAGAGTTTGAATGAACAATAGATTGTATTGAAATTATGAAATAAGTTTAGAAAACTATTAATCGTCTATCCGGAAACAAAATATAACAAAACCCGGTAGATAGGGTTTTACCTTTTGAAATTATGATAGGGGTTTCATACAAAGTTCCCTGCGGCCATAGAATAGAAACACACGTGTAGCAGAATAAAGGTGCCGGGGCAACAATCCGCAACTCTGGTACTTTTTAGCTATTGCTTCAAAACAGGGTACTATAAGGTACTCAGAATCTTTAAAAAAGTTTAAACTTAAATAAGGAGCAAGGAAAACTAATATTAAAGTAACAAGATAATTTCAGATACAAAACGAGTCCACATAAACAACGAACTTTGTCTTTCACCAATATATTCCCTTATATATTCATATATCAATCTGTTTCCTCGCATTGTGCAATTTATCAAGAGATGCTATGCATCCACCCACCAACCCCAATTTTAATATTTGATTCAAAGTTATTTGAATGTATATAACTATTAATTATTGTTTCCCTATCCATATATACTTTATGTATTACAAATAAGATTGTACTGTACTCTTTAAAGATGCCATTGTTTACAGAGAATAAACTATTAAAACATTTGTGATCTGTTAAATAGGAAAACCCGATGTTCTTAAAAAATAAGCCAGAATAAAGTGTCTACGTTTTAAAGTCACTCCAGACTTCCACTTCCACGATTTCTGTACCGGATCCATATATTTTCCCCTAACTCACAAATTATAGACGCCTCCTTTTTCTAGAATAAGTGATCCTTTGTTATTTGAACTTAATGCTCCAATTAGTGAGAAATGGTACATTGTAGATCCGAAGACTAAGTTTTTAGGGGAAAAGAGACCAGAGTTGATGGGATGCTGAAAGATAAATATTACAAGTTGAGAACAATATCACAATCCAAACTTATTATAGTAAGATCCGAAAGTAAAAACAGAGTGTCACTTGCATATTTATTTTTTAACACCGCACCTAATATCAATTTACACACGCATGCTCCCAAAGTAAAAATTTGCAAGGGGATAAGGCGCCAGAAGCCGGCGAGGTGCTCGCAAAATGGGCTCATACTGTTCTCAAATTATGTTCACTTCGTTATTATTCTTCAATCTTAATATAATGACTTAAATGGTTCACTAATTCAAAATAAATAACAAAATTGGCAAACCGTTAAGGTTCGTACATATAGAATTGTAACCCATTTTTAATGATTAAAACTAATTTTAATATAAGTAGATTTGCAAAAACTAAAATATGTACTTAAAGTATAACAGACCTTTTCCATCTCTATTTTGAATTCATTTGCATATCTTATTAGTATTTCTTCTAGTTTTAAACAACATTGCATCTCTAATAAATCCATAGAAAGGAATATTGCATTTCTAGCTGCTAATATAGGTGTCTTATTAGCACGCCAATTCTGTTGAATACCCTTATTAGGTGAAACGGATGTAAGCACCTGCAAACAGTTTCTATAGTCCACATCTTAATACGATCCGGTGTTTATTCTGATATTACATAATTTTTAAAGGCTGGCATTGGTTTTTGTATTAATGGCATAGCCTGTATATCGCCGGCCTACTAAATACGCGGTGTTGTAAAATTTTGCCTTTAAAAAGGTTCTGGATTGCCCAATTTTCTGAAGGAATGGAGCCCGCTCATCAAGCAAGGCGGGCAACATGTAGTCTAAGTTTTGAAAGAAACTATAATTACTAGATTCTTAAAACAAAAACCAGTTTAAAAAACCGTTTCCTAACTACATAATAGTACCAGCATACCATTGAAAAAACTAAAGAGAATTGTATTTTGGTGTGGTTTTCATTTGTTTCGCAAAAAGAAGTTTTTTACTTAAAGAAAACGTACCCTATCAACTATATCAACAATCATATCAATCTTGTCTACTTCTTTTGCAACAAGAATATCCTTTCTAATTGTAGAGAATAACATAATAACAGAATTAAGATCTAGTCTATCCGATGAACTACAGTCTTCTAACATCTTCTCAATACAGTCTTCCGCTAAAATTTGTTTGATCAGAAGAACTATATAAATAAAGCATGAAAAAGTAAAAATGTAACTCCTGAGTGCATCGTTCGTGTGAGCTGTCACTATGCTAGGCACTGTGAACGATTTGTAAAAAGAACGGTGGAACTCTATACCGGTAAAAAGTTTTTTTGTTTTGTTTTTTTTTTCTGAAAAAACGGAACAATGGTTACCATTATCCGTACAGTAGGAAAGGGACAACATTTGGCGTTTCCTGGCCAGCGGACATATAAAAATTCGGGCCGCATCCTTGGTTGGCCCGTTGAATCCCCGCCCCTGGGACCGGTCACACTAATATGATGTATTGCACCGAGCCATGAAAATTATGGTCCCCTTTTCCCTTACCAAATTATATAACGATCATAATTACTGAATGATTCAAATATTCTTTCAATGATTATCTTGTAACTTACACTGTGCCCATCTAAAAGGTACTTCATCTACTTTTTCTCTATCTAGAAAGAGAGAATAGTCAGTATCTGAAGCAGGCTTAACAGTTGCATTATGTATCCATACTCGATTTAGCATGTCAAAACGGTGTAGGACTAACTCGGCATTCCTAAATACACAATAATACGTAAAAGAAAACAAAACAACTATGTTTGCCATGTTAATTTTCAAAAATTGGCCCACTTTTTTGAAAGCCATGGCGTCGAATTTTATATTGGTTAAATTTTATAGTGTGTTTACCCAAAGTAAACTACTCATATAACCAGAAATTACAAAATACCATTATATATTGTGTTTATATTTTAACCGTGGAGCACGGCACCGACCTCCGGCCGACCTCGCCCCACTTTTCGAAAATCTCAGGCCGGCCGCTGATGGCCCGTAGGAGCCCAGTTATTGTTAGCAATTTTTTCCGCATTAAACACTTTAACAACTAACTCTGCATTAATATAAGTATAACTATCGGTCATATCTTCATCATAATATCCATGGGTGGCCGCCGCAGCCTTAGACTGAGCAAGTGATTCACAAGCAGATTGCATAAGAGTAGGCATTGAGAGAACGGAAGCACGTAGACCAGATGGAATTATGGATGGGGCCTTAAAAGGAAGTGGCTATCTTTTTTAAGTAAAATGCTAAGTTCCCATTGTTTTTTTTTACTTTATAAAAATACCAACCGTTCTCAGCATATCCGACATTAGTAACTGCGCTTTTATGGCACTTGGAGCGTTAGGTTGAGCCACAATCAATCGGGAAACAGACTAAAACAGTTGTATTATATAAATAAACTATATTTATTAAATGAAAGGTCATAAGTTAAATTCTGAGACTAAAATAATGGAAATAGAAATTATAAGAAATGGAAACAACAATCGAGGATACTCTGAGCCCATTGAAAAGTTTACTTTTTTCGCCTACCTGCGGCAGTCCTGCGTTTACCAAGACGAAGAAAGCAAAGGCACGGAAGGAGCTAAGCAGATCAACATGGTTCGCAAATTCCTAAATTAGTTATTATAAACAAATTGTAGCGTAGCCAAGTTTTAATGTAAACAAATGTTTTGTTTTTCACTTTGCGAACTCGGGATGACAAATGTTTCAAGGAATCCAACAAGTTTGAGCTCCATAACAAAGCAGCTAGTGATTCAATATTTAGAGGGATTGAGACCATAGAATTTTAGCTTCTGAGGCAAAGCTTCTAACGAATATGTATTAGGCTTTAATCTAACATACGGGATCATTGCTGATTATAATATCACTCTGAGCTAGTACAAAGTCGTCTTTCAAAGAAGCACTGTAGTGATCTGGAGAGCTTATGGAACCTGGAAAAG